>MU745453.1:50688-97365 GCA_026770625.1 Nicotiana glauca
GGGGGGGGGGGGGGGGGGGGCGCGAAGGGGTGAGATAAGGCGGCGGATATGGGGAATGGATTTAATAAAAAGGAGGGTTGGGAAATAAGAGAGAAAAGAATAAGGGGGGGGGGGTGAAGGGAGGGTCTGGGGGTCTCAATGGAGGAAGAAGAGAGAAGAAAGAAATGGGGACATGGTTGGGGTATTAAAAGAAATCTGTGTTTGATAAAAATAACGGCCGAATCCATCGCAATTTTTTTCCCCGAATTTTTGCGCCAAATTAATGTTGTCGGAATCATAGTCGAAATATTAAAAAAATATAAAAAATATTATTTTTCTAATTTCTGACTGAATCAGTAGCAAATTTCCGACTAATTTTTTCGGGCAAAATTTTTCAGTCGCAACTCTGTTGTTTCTTAGTAGTGCCAGACCCCACTTGTGGGACTTCAGTGGGTATTTTGTTGTCACGATCCAAAATCCACTAAGGGTCGTGATGGAGTTGGACATCGCTGTCAGGAAAACCAACCAAAATACTTAATTAAATTCTTATCTCAAAAATTTTGAAAACATAAATTTTCCTCCAATTCAGATAGTAAAATATAATCTTTACGAAAAATAAATACAAGAATATTTAGAAATAATAAAAAATATCTCATAATTATCCCAGAACCGGGTGTCACAAGTGAGGAGCAATTTTTAAGAAATAATATAATACATCAACTGTCCGAAATACAATATTGAACAGAAAATAAATATAGTAATCTGAATGAGACTCTAGTGGCCCTGGTCGTCCCAAAAAACGCAGCTCACTTAAGTCCCTATATTAACCATGCTGCTATGCTCACTAGGCCACTAGAGACGCATGTGCCTATGCAATAAAAATGCACAGAAGTATAGTATGAATACAAAAACAATGTGTACCCAATGATTATCCCGTCTAATCTCGAAGAAGTAGAGGTGAGAGGTCGACTTCGACACTTATTAGTGGTCAAATAATGTTATCTCAGTAATATAGTAAATAGGGGATTTTATAAACATGATATTAATTCAATGGCATGAAGGAAGTAAGCAATTCTTTCTTTTATAGAAAGTTTCCAAATTCCTTTTTCGTCAATTATACTTGTACTCTCAAGTCGGGAAGAGGCACTAACAACTTCAATAAGTTTCAAGGCAAGCAATACAAGCATGCGTAAATCATGTCGAGGACGTACGAACCGATCAAACATAAATGTAAAATGTTCACTGCCGAGGGTCGAGCGGCACGAACCATAGATACATCTATATTTCGGTCACGAATCATACATGCGATGCGGTCAAATTTAAATAAACAAGCATCCTTCTCGCAAATCATACATGCAACGCAGGTACACATAAGAATACAAGCTCAAATATCCAATTAAGTATTTATCGGGAAATATTATCCAAATAAAAGCCAATTCTACTTTAACACTTTAAGAAAGTGAAGTTAAATCCTTTTGGAAATTCATTTACCAATACGATAGGGTTTAAGCAATTCAATTGCCAATAAGATTACATATATTCCAAGTATATCATTCTTTTGGGTCCTAGACTACCTGAACTTACACATATTAGTAGCCACACACGGACTCTCGTCACCTCGTGCGTACGTAGCCCCCCCCCCCCCAAATAGGAGCACATAACCAATTACTTTACCTATGGGGATAATTCCCTCTTACAAGGTTAGAAAGGAGATTTACCTCGCTCCGAAGATCCATGACCAGCCTTCCACATCCTTACGAATACTCAAATTGATGTACAATGCTCCAAAACTAACCAATAATTATGCAAATCCATTAATATATGCTCAATTACTAGTTACAATCCAATTTATAACAATTCCTAACCCCGATTGAAAAAGTTGACCAAAATTCCCACGTGCCCACGTAAACGGACTCCAAAACTTTTCGAAGAATAAGTATACTCATAGCCTCACGCACTCAAATATATAATTTACTCTCAATTTCATATCCAAAATTGTGGTTAAATTCCATGAATATCAATTTTCTAGGATTTCCCTCAAACTCCAAGTTTCTACCAATTTCATGCTCAAATCTGTACGTAATCAATGTATTTAACTCAAGATAGATGGGGATAGCTTACCTTATTGTTGATGATGAAAATACCCTCTTGAAACCCTCCAAGAATCGCCCAAGCTAAGAAAATATGAGAGAAAATGGCCTAATCCCAATTTTTAAAACACTTACTGCCTCCAACACTTTTCGCACCTGTGGTCACTTGAACGCTTCTGCGGTTCCACATATGCGGGATCAAATGCCACTTCTGCGGTCTGGGGCTCCCCAGCCCATTCCGCTTCTGCACCCTCTCTTCCGCATATGCGGTCCCTCATCTGCGAAAAAACGATCGCATCTACAGTCCCAGCTCTCTTCCGCCAATACCGCATCTGCGACCATAGGGCTACATATGCGGCTCCGCACCTGCGGCCCTAGTTTGGCAGGTGCAGTTACACCAGCAACCAGCAACTTCAGCTCTTCTTCAGACTCCAAATTCGATCCGTTAACCACTCAAAATCCACCCGATGCCACCGGGACCACAACCACTCATACCAACCAGTCCCAAAACACATTAAATACTTGCTCGAGGCCTCAAATTATACCAAACAAGGCTAAAATCATGAATCGACCTTCAATCCAAGCTTAATGAACTTTAGAATTTCAAAATTCAACTTTCGATGTTTAAACCTATCAAATCATGTCTGATTGACTTTAAATTTTTCACACAAGTCATATTCGACATTATGGACCTACTCCAACTTTCGGAATTAGATTCCGACCCCGATATCAAAAAGTCCACTTCCGTTCAAACTTCTCAAAAATATTCACATTTCTATCTTTAGCCAAATGACTCCAAAATGATCCCCGGATCTCGAATTCACTTCCGATCGCACTCCCAACATCAGAATCACCTTACGGAGCTACTCCCAGACTCGGAATCCTAAAGGGACGTCGATAACACTAAAATGCACTTCAACCCAGACTTATAAAATTTCTTCCAAAATGCCGACTTCCACGATAGGCGCCAAAACACTCGCGGGTCATCCAAAACCCAATCCGGGCATACCCCAAAGTCTGAAATAATCATACGAACCTGTTGGAACCTTCAAATCCTAATTCCAAGGTCGTTTATTCAAAAATCCAATCCCAGTTAATTCTTTCAACTTAAAGCTTCCGAAATGAGAATTCTCATTCCAAATCAACTCCGAACTCCCTGAAATTAAATGCCGACCACGCATACAAGTCATAATACCTGAAATGACGCAGCTCATTTCCTGAAACTGCTTAACGATGCGCTAGAGATCAAAACAACCGGTCGGGTCGTTACATTCTCTCCCACTTAAACATACATTCGTCCTCGAACGTGCTAAGAACTGGGTTGGAGTGGTCTGAAATTGCTGTTTAACACCTTGAGCACCTACCCATGCTACCACAACTCAGCTGGGAACCCTAGATCGGTCAAGCTGAAAATATCCTTTTTCACTTACGAAAATAAGCCTTAGAGCCCTATTCCATGATCCGGAATACTCTTCCAAGCCTGTTCTAACATACGCTCACTGTATCAATAATTACACGCATCACCAAATCATGACTGTACACCTTAGCTGAATTCTTATCTTGCACCACTTTACTTACAGGACAACAATAGCATTCTTTGATTTATTAAATCGAAATTTCATGAATCTTATGCTCCCATTGCACCTCATGACCTACATAGATCTTGCTCTAACTCTTAAAATACCGCCACGACAGAAGAGATGTGTATAAATTCATAACCGACTGCCGAATCAACAAATCATGGGGTCTATACTCCTGACAGGAACCCTTGCCTCATTCGAAACCAAATAATGGTCTTTTTTCCTTAATATGCTTCATATAATCAGATTGCACTAATCCTAAATGCAATGATCTCATCCCACCCAGTACGAACTGCTCAGGCAATAAGCCACCACAGACATGATCAAAAAGTCTCATATGATGCCACAACGTTCCAATAGGCTACCAATTCAAACGCGATATAATAAGAAAACGAACTCTGAAAAGGAAATCCAATTACCCTGCTCGCGAATCATATGTGCGAAGCGGTCAACATAATTGAACAAACACCCCGCTCACGAATCATACATGCGACGCGGATACGTAGCAAATAGGAGTTTTCCTCAGGAAAATAGGAAACAAACGCATAAAAACAGCTATAGGGAATTGTTCACAACATCATACTGTTGCAGCGCGCAACCTGATCGAAATAACATACCCATGGCGGCGTGCCACCCGATCCACATATAGAATTCATATAGGGAGTTACACACCGTGCTAGATTGCTCATTACAACCAAATACCGAATATCGGTCACAAGCACTCTAAATGCATAATACCATCCCTAAGGAGATATATAGCGTTATAAGCTACAAACTCAAGCACAACTGAGGTGCGATATACGATCTGAATCTCAAGAGTCATTTTGCTCATATAACATCATCCCTACATGGAAACTCAACACATAAGCAATTCACTAAACCTTCTCACAATTTACACGACGCAATATATCATTACATGAAATAACTGACGAATAAATAACACCCTGACTACTCTTCCATAAGGAGCGTATTACTGAAATGAACACATCTGGCATTATATGGACTCCATATTCACATTTGAATGCATCCACAAAACTCAAGTTGATTCTGATCACACTGAACTAGGCTAATAACCTTTCAAAGGTCCATAATAACTCCCCTTTTTCTCATAACACATAAGAAAACCAATCATAACCGGAGTAATCATCCACAGTCCACAACCCAATAAATCTAGTGCCCTTAGGCATCAATTCCCAAATCAACGATATCACCACAATCTTCATACTTGGTTTAGCTCTTCAACCAATCAAGTGACTACATGCCATAATTATGCAACCTTCCCGTAGGACGCGCTCCCACAACCTTCCGTAATAGATAATAGGTCTGTATATCCAAACCACTAGCCGCACTAAAATCCTTAACCAGGATGTAAAGCCTTTTTCACAAAACACCGATCTCAGGTGACGCTGAAGATAATAACGACTTACTTTAAACATCGAAAGTACTTTCCTGCTCATCGAGCTCGTGACATCCTTGTTAACACCGAACTGCAACCTTGATCCTTACCTCAAATTCCATACCAATCATAGCACCCAACATGATTTGATAGAACACGATTTTCATCACAACTCCGGAACCAATAATAAATTAACGCTTCATCGAATAAAAACCTTTCACTTAACTCACTTCAGGAGAACCATAGCAACACATAGGTAAATTCTCATATCCATAAAATATGTTGATCTCCAAGTAGTGGTCTAAACCACCATAGCCTTTCCGGTATCCGCCTACACATAACAGGCCATAATAGTACAATACTATTGAATAACATCAATTACGGCGACCAAGAGGCCTCGCACCTACCGCAACAAATCACTCGTATAATTTGTTGAAGGAACTGATTACTACCACCAATATTCCAATTCAACTATGGCTAACCAGTCTATCTCCTTCCAATTTATCATTGATTGCCTCATAAATAATAATAACTCCATTAAATACATAACACGGTCCACCCGCACTCTTCCCGAGTGACCTTGAATTATGAGACCATACTGTCTCAAATCCCACAAACCATTTCATACCTCCCTTGTGCGCAAATTCGCATCCTCAACTGGCATGCCCTTTCTGATAATCCCTTTATGAATCCAAAGTCTTTTCTCATTTTCCTTCCAAATGCTACATTGCAAGTCAAAATATCATAGAACATTTTGGGCCTCTTCTCATAAGCTGCTACGAAGCTTGATTCTTAACTGCACCTATAGGCTCGAAATCATTAGGCACCACCCTTCGAATCCACTAGGACCATGGTTGAGAGTCACCCACTCTGGCTTGGTCCTGAATATAATCAACTCCCAGGCCCCGCTGGCATATGAACACCCATCTTAATGAAGCACTCGACTTGATCACTTCCCTTGCAAATCACCTCTGAACGAATCATTAATCTGGAATCCTTCCAAAGGCTGAACATGATCCAATAAGGCCAACCACAACATACCTTTAACAATTCCATTACTCAAATTATCACTTATGCTCTTTTCCCGTAGCTGAAATAACTTACCGATACGTCGATAACCCGAAACCTCACAAGAAAATAACCATACAACCCAATTGTAGGAGGTGGGACTCTCCCACTTAGCTTGAAGCCATTATTACATAACTCTGAAATTCACCAGGATTCATTATCTCTTATTCACATAACCATGCGCAATCGATCGCAAAAATTCTCAGAATCTTTCCGTAAAACCCACCTTTTCATGCTCTGAATCATCAACCACATTCGCACGACCAATCTCTTTGCGGTGTGATAAATAGAAATCTTCACGAAAGCTTTGACAACCACACGACTACTAACCTACTCAAAGGAAATAACCCCCTGTGGAAATCACTCTCCGGCATCTTCCAACGTCGCTGCACGGGGTACAATCACTGCGACATCAATGACCCATCCTGAGTCGGGGCTCACTCTCTAGCTGCACCAGTCCATTCACTCCTTATGGACATCAATTAAATTTGCATAAACCTCCTTCCAATTCAAAGTTAGGTTGTATCCTTCTTCATTTCAAGCATCTCTTTTCCGTTACATCGAATCTCCGACCGCATAATAGTCCACGCTTCAAATTAATCCGTAGGCCCAAATAACCAATCATTAAAATTCCCCAATCACTGCAACTCTCCCTAAGATGTGTAGTCATCTTACAACCAGATCCATGTGCAACTGTGTCACTCTCCCACTTTGGCGAAACTCACCCCTTTAGTCGACTACTCGACCTTCGCTTCTTATACCTGGACTTCTAGAGATTTTAACCACAACTTGACACTTCCCACATGACCTTCCTCATCATTTGCTGCTCAGTTGTTGCCTTAATAAAATCTACCTTCACAGCACTTGAACCCACAAATCGCTACTAACTTTAAACCTTTCCGGAGATCATCTTTCTTGAGCCGTCGACATTAGAAACATCGATTCAATCCTGAACTACCACACCTCGGGATCTCTGACCGTCGCTTCTTTAATACTATCTCGCAATATCCTTCTCCAAAGATGAATTGTAGAAGACCATAACACCGGCGAACTTAGTAAATTCAATATGGATAACGACACCTCATCATAGAAGAAAACTCCACTACGCTTGCAAATACCAAGTTTCGTTACTCCATCAACCCAAATTTGTACATTCTAACTCCATTTGACCTTCCTCTACTGGAAGGAAAATACTGAATCTCTAAATCATGTATTGAGTAAACCTGTTTTTAGGTCATTCACTACTTTGACACATAGGCATACATTCTACCGTCATATCAATACTGAGGACCAATAGTTCATAAGCATCATGGAAACTTGTGCCTAGCCTCAGAGCTCTCAAAAGTACTACTACTGAGTTGAAATGACAAAACATCCTTCCACAAGGCGACGATAATAGTTTTAAACAACCCCGCAGGGAGAAATATCCCGCACCACATTCCCAGCACCATTATAATTTACTTACTCGCCGATTCATGATTAGTGCTTTGCGTAACATAAGATTTAATGGAAAATAAATGAAGGCATAAGCCTTAAAGGAATCAACCGCACGATGAGGAATCAAGAAGGGAAGTACTCCTAACAACACTATAGCGTCCTGAAGATAAGTACAAACATCTTTGTACTAATCCTCGACACTCTACTAGATTTGATCATGAGTTTTGAGACTTTAGGGAACTTAGTGCTCTGATACCATATTGTCATGACCCAAAATCCACTAAGGGTCGTGATGGCGCCGGACACCGCTGTCAGGCAAGCCAACCCAAATACTTAATTAAATTCTTATCTCAAAAATTTTTAAAACATAAATTTTCCTCTAATTCAGTTAGTAAAGATAATCTTTAAGAAAAATAAATACAAGAATATTTAGAAATATTATAAAATATCCAATAATCATCCCAGAACCCGGTGTCACAAGTGCATGAGAAATTTCTAAGAACTAATGTAATACATCAACTGTCCGGAATACAATATTGGACAGAAAATAAATACAGTAATCTGAAAGAGACTCTGGTGGCCGCGGTCATCCCGGAAAATATAGCTCACATAAGTCCCTGTATCAACCATGCTGCTACGCTAACTAGGCCATTAGAGACGCATGTGCTTGTGCAACGAAAATGCACAAAAGTGTTGTATGAGTACGCAAAATAATGTGTACCCAATGAGTGTCCCGTCTAATCTCGAAGAAGTATAGACAAGAGGTCGACTTCGACACTTACTAGTGGTTTAATAATGTTATCTCAATAATATAGTAAATCGGGGATTTTATAAACATGATATTAATTCAATGTCATGAAGAAAGTAAGCAATTCTTTCTTTTACAGAAAATTTTCAAATTCCTTTTTCATCGAAAAAACATGTACTCTCAAGCCGGGAAGACGCGCTAAAAACTTTAATAAGTTGCAAGGCAAGCAATACAAGCATATGCAAATCATGTAGAGGACGTATGACCCGATCCAATATAAATTTAAAATGTGCACTACCGAGGGTCGAGCGGCATGAACCATAGATGTATCTATTACCCCGGTCACGAATCATACATGCGATGCGGTCAAATTTAAATAAACAAGCACCCTGCTCGCGAATCATACATGCGACGCCGATACAAATAGGAATACATGCTCAAATAGCCAATTAAGTATTTATCAGGGAACATTTATCCAAATAAAAGACAATTCTTTTTTAACGCTTTAAGAAAGTGAAGTTAAATGCTTTTATAAATTCATTTACCAATTCGATAGGGTTTAAGCAATTCAACTGTCAATAAGATTACAGATATCCCAAGTATAGCATGCTTTTGGGTCCTAGACTACCCGGACTTACACATATTAGTAGCTACGCAAGGACTTTCATCACCTCGTGCGTACATCGCCCCACACAAATAGGAGCATATAACCAATTACTTTACCTATGGGGACAATTCTCTCTTACTAGGTTAGAAAGGAGACTTACCTCGCTCCGACGATCCATAACCGTCCTTCCACGCCCTTCCGAAGACTCAAATTGATTTACAATGCTCCAAAACTAGCCAATAATTATGCAAATCCATCAAAATATGCTCAATTACTCATTACTATCCAATTTATAACAATTCCTAACTCCAATCGAAAAAGTTGACAAAAATGCCCTCACGCCCACGTGCCCGGATTCCAAATTTTTTCGAAGAATACGTTTTCCCATAGCCTTACGAACTCAAATATATAATTTTCTCTCAATTTCATTCCCAAAATTGTGGTCGAATTCCAAGAATATCAATTTTTTATGTTTTTTCTCAAACCCCAAGTTTCTGCCAATTTCATGCTCAAATCTATACATAATCAATGTATTTAACTCAAGATTGGTGGGGATAGCTTACCTTATCGTTGATGATGAAAATTTCCTCTTGAAACCCTCCAAGAATCGACCAAACCAAGAAAATATGAGAGAAAATGGCTAAATTTCAATTTTTAAAACTCTCACTGCCTCCTGCTCTTTCCGCATCTGCGGTCAGTTGACTGCTTCTGCGGTTCCACAAGTGCCGAACCAAATGCCACTTCTGCGGTCTGAGGCTCCCCAGCCCATTCCTCTTCTGCGCCCTCTCTTTCGCAGATGCGGTCTACGACAAAACGACCACATCTACGGTCCCAATTCTCTTCGGCCTATAAGACATCTGTTATCATAGAGCCGCTTCTGCGGCTCCGCACTTGCGGCCCTAGTCTCTCAAGTGCAGTTAAACTAGCAACCAGCAACTCCAACTCTTCTTCAAACTCCAAATTCGATCCGTTAACCACCTAGAATCCACCTGAGGCTCCCATGACCACAACCAATCATACCAACCAATCCTAAAAAGCATTACAGACTTGCTCGAGGACTCAAATCATATCAAACAATGCTAAAATTATGATTCGACCCCAATCCAAGCTTTATGAACTTTAGAATTTCAAACTTCTACTTTCAATGTTTAAACCTATTAAATTATGTCCGATTGACTTCAAATTTTGCATGCAAGTCATATTCAACATTACGGAACTACTCTAACTTTTGGAATCAGATTCTGACCCCAATATTAAAAGTTCCTCTTTCGGTCAAATTCTCAAAATCCTTCAAATTTTAATCTTTAGCCAAATGACTCCAAAATGACCCACAGACCTACGAATTCACTTCCGATAGCGCTCCCAATACCAGAATCACCATACGGAGCTACCCCTAGACTCATAATCCCAAACGGACGTCGATAACACTGAATGCACTTCAACCCAAACTTATGAAATTTTTTCAAAAATGCCAACTTCCACGATGGGCGCCAAAATGCTCTCGGGTCTTCCAAAACCCAATACGGGTTTACTCCTAAGTCCGAAATCATCATACAAACCTGCTGGAATATTCGAACTCCGATTTCGAGGTCGTTTACTCAAAAATATAATCCTAGTTACTTCTTGCAACTTAAAGCTTCCGAAATGAGAATTCTCTTTCCAAATCAACTCCGAACTCCATGAAATTAAATTCCAACCATGCGTACAAGTCATAATACCTGAAATAAAGCTGTCCATGGTCTCAAACTACTAAACAACATGCTAGAGCTCAAACGACTAGTCGGGTCATTATAGTTGTTATTGTTTCACTACTATTGGTTTAACAACTACTTACAAATTTTATGAAATCAAATAATACATGTTCAAAAGCATTGCGAGCTAGACTCATAATTACTGATGTATTCAAGTGCTATATTCATTTTGACAGTCTCCAAATTGCAGAGTCAAACATGTCTGCCAAGTCATCACTTGAAGGACTTTAGAATTGCAGTCAAGTAAGTCTACCAAGTTAAAATGTACATTCTTTTGGTTGGGCAGTTTTACACGCATGTATAATGAATAACTAAGAATTATTTGTCAAAAGAAGTGTTAATAGTTGGGAACAGATCGAATTTCATAGAAGTTTGAATTTGGAAAAATTGGATAAATTTGATAACAGGGTGAAAAAAATATTAAGGTATTGTGAGCTATTAGTCAGTTTTGTTAGTTAGAAGATGGGTTAGTTAGTCGGTTATAGTTGTGGGACCCAGTAGTTAAGTAATTAGTTAAGTTACTATAGAGTTGAGTTAGTGTGTAATTGTATATAAAGTTGTATGCATCTATTACAAAATGCAAAATTTCATTTTCTCTGCAATACATCTCTTCTCTCTTAAGCTCACCCGTTATAATCTCAAACCTAATGACAAATCGCTTGGATGATTCTAGAAATTGAACTCAAATTCATCAAGCTCACATGGTATCAGAGCAGTGAATAGTTGTAATTCCAGAAATTTTTGTTCAATTTAGCTGTGGATCAATATAGACAGATTTTGATCATGCTGAACAAGAAGACTCAAGAACATCAAGTTAACATGGAAGGTGTTGCAATCTTATTAATGGCAAGCATTACTTATAAAGAATGGATAATTGATTATGGAGCTACGCATCACATTGCTGGTGAGCTAGATATATCAAATACTAAGAATAAAGTAAACAAGTGTGATAATGATCAAGTACATTTGCCTACATGAGAGAAGTCTAATATAACACATATTGGAGATGATGTTATATGTGATGAGATGAAGCTTGAAGATGTTTTGTTTGTACCTGAGTTTAAGTTCAACCTAATCTTATCATCCAAACTAACTAGGCATTTGCTTTGTTCAATAAATATCTTTCTTGACTTCTATTTATTTCAAGATCTCTATAATGGCAAGGTGTGGGGGATTGATAGAGAAAGAGGTGGGCTGTACATATTGAACAACAAATTCAAAGAAGATATGGAAAAAATCATCAAAGGTTAAGGAAATTTTCATCAACTACAACTACACAAAGTAATAAAGAAGATGGAGTCTTATGGCAGAAAAGGCTAGGCCATGCTTTAGTACTATGAAGAACTTAGATTTGTTTCATAACAAATCTGTAGATGTAATAGTGAATAATGATTGCCTTGTATTCCCACTAGCTAAGCAAAGTAGGCTAGTATTTCCTAGAAGTATGAGTAGAAGTGAAAATCCTTTATCTCTTTTGCATATGGATGTTTGGGGACCATATAGGTTTTCCACTTATGATAGAACACATTTCTTCCTAACTGCTGTGGATGATAATACAAGGTATACTTGGGTGTATTTGCTTCAATTGAAAAGTGACGTTGTTGTGGTGATGAAGAAATTTCTTTCCATGTTGTATACCCAAGTTCAGTCCAAAATTAAAGTAATTAGAATAGATAATGGCAAAAAGTTCTTTAACAAACATATGAATAAATTGTTTGATGCTTATGCTATAGTTCATCAAAGTAGTAGTATATATACTCCAAAAAAGAATGAAATAGAGGAAAAAACCACATGCACATTCTAGATACAGCTAGGGCATCGAAGTTTCAAGCAAGTATTCCTATAAAGTTCTAGGGTGAATGCATCAAAATAGCTGTGTATGTGATAAATAGGCTGCGTACTGAGTTATTGAATGGGAAAACACCATATGAGCTTCTTCATAACAAGTGACCCTCATTGTCTCATATTATATTGTTTGGGTGTCTTTGTTATGCGACTAGTTTGGTTAAGGAAGACAAATTTTAACCAAGAGCAAAAGCAGATGTATTCCTTGGCTATGCAGAAACACAAAAGGTTTATAGGCTAATGTATTTGAATACTAATAGTTTTCTTTGTTTGCAAAGATGTTATTTTCAAGGAGAATATCTTTCCATTTGCCAAACATTGTTCCACATCTAACAATGAAGAAGGACATACAACAATTGTATATCCTATCTTGGGCCTGGAACAATTTGAACTTCTATAAAACTCGTATGGCAATATGCATCTGCAGTCAGAAGGAACTGCAAACAGTGATTTAGAGGAGCCTGTTGAGGGGAGTGTTTTTGAAAACAATATAGGGACTAACATTGCAGAACATGAAGGAACTGGAGAGGCAAATACCCATGATATGCAAGACTCACCAGTAGCAAATGCAAATGATGATGCAAATACATATTACAACAATATAGTAATAGAAAATGATAATGTTGATGCACTAACAAGTAGCAGTGCAGTTCCAGAACAACACTTAATATAGGAAAATGAAGTGACTCCTCCAGTAGCTCTTGAACAAGAGTCAACTTAGGTAAGAAAATAAAAAATAACTACAATGGAACCTCTATGGTTGCAGGACCATGTGACCACTACAAAAAGGAGTTTCTCCTATCCCCTATCAAACTACCCATCTTATAGCAGGTTTACAAGTAAATGTAGAAGTTTCTTTGCTGGAATCGCAACACTAACAGAACCAAAACCTTCAGTGAATCATCTAAGGACAAAAGGTGGTTTAAAGCCATGAAAATTGGGATCAAGGCTTTAGAGGACAATAGAACTTGGGATGTTGTTTGGAAGTACAAAAGGGGGTGGGGGTGAATTGTTTATTTTTTAATTTATTTGTTGTTAGTTGACTAGTTTTCCATTTAGTCGACTAGATGTAATAACTTAATAACAGTAAAGACAAAATTTAAGTTGCATAAATTAAATGCAAGAATTAAAGAAACCAGAATTTTTATTCTGGTTCGGATTCAATGTGAATCTTAGTCCATTCCCCTTGGGTTGCAAGGGAGTTCACTTTTACTGAATGAGTTTTTTCGAGTATATAGAGAATAGTGTGATCTACACTGATAGCTCAATTCATATATTTATCATTTCTTTTGATACAATGCCTTACCAATGTTGTTCTCTCTTTCTTCTCTAACTTGCTACACATCAGGTCTAGGAGAGCTGCAATGTTTGTTTGAAGTAGAACAAAGAGAGGGCATTTGGTTCGATCAAAGTACATGTGCTAAGGTATGGATACAAGTTTAAATAATTTGAGAGAGGCTTGAATTCTGGAGAGATCTGCCAACCCCAGAAATTTGATCCTTGGAAACAGATTGATTCTTTCCAATAATAAGGTTATTTCGCAACGACTGTAACTGATGAAAGGCTTTAAAGATTTCCCTTGCGCGAGGTCGTGGATCTTGATCCTTCCAAATTTAGGTACTTGATTGATTATCTTGAAAGATCTTCAATATACTTGATTGATTTGATTCCTTCAGTTTAGCCTTAATTGATTCCGTCCGTATTACCGATTACTTTAATCACCTCTGCTTTCCTTGATTACCTCTAATTGATTACTTTAACCTTGTATGCCAATCCATGAGTTCTTTGATCTTTGCCGATCGATTTCTTCAGTCTTAAATGTTATCCATGAGTTCCTATACAAAAAATAGATATATTATTTTCATCATTAAAATTAGATCTAATAATCTCCTCTTTTTTGATGATGACAAAATAATATATATGTATAAGCATCAATTGACTTTCCTGTATTTTACTCCCCCTCAATAAGAGCAGTTGATTTTGTTTGGTACTAGTTGTTGAGGCACATGCAGTCGACTTCTTCAGGTTCGATGACTCCCCCTCAAAAAGTTCCAAAGCTGACTTACCCTTAGTTGACTTATTATGTACCTGAACAATACATATATCCTTTATCCCTCTTTTTGACATAAGCAAAGAGGAAATAAAAACACACGGCATGCAAAAACATGATTCATAGCAGGATGTACTAGTAGAGTTATAAAACAACAAAATAAAAAGAAAAAAATTATCCACCGACAGATCTTTCCGTCCAAAAATAGCACAACAAAAACACATTGTCTCAAACTTCCATTTTATCGACACAGAAAATAAGTAAAGAGTATTGAAGATCACCTCTTTCAGTCAATCAAAGCTGGCGTTAGCTGAAACACTCATTCCATCAAGCATGTCATGAACCTTCTTGAATGCCTTGACAACATTTTCCCTTACTCTGAGAACTGCAATTCTTATCTTGGATACATTAGACCCTATTTCTTTAGAGATAACATGAATGGTACCAATAGTGGATTGAGTGGCAATAAGAAGATCTTTGATTGCAGAGAGCTGATTGTCAATGGCACTATGTTTCTCAGTAATGTCAGGATCACTATGGCTAGGATGTGAAGTCGAAGGTTTGGGATTGGAGTCTATTTGAGCAGTCTTGATATCTCCTTCTTGTTTTTTGACCCACGAGCCATGCACACACACATACCTTATACTTGCAAAATCTCCGGAGTTGTAAGATTTTGAAACAGAGGTAAAAGGTATGCACATATGGAAATATTGTGAGCTTCCTGAATGTAAGTGATAGCCATACCATAAGTATACTAATGGGATCTTCTGCACTCTAAATCATAAAATTGATGTCCTAGGAGGAGAGTTTGATTTTGAGTTTGGTCAGAAGGCAATAAATTAGAAAAGTATCTCTTAGAGAGAAGGTAGAGAAAGATCCAGTATATGGAAGCAAAGTGGTTGCAATAATGTGGGCCAGAACACGAGTTTCGAAACTAACATCACTAGGGCCTAACTAGTTTGGAAAAGATCAGATGGACACTCAACAATACATCTCTTAGCTAGATCAAAGGAAATTTCAAAATAATCGGGCCAGGAATTTTGGAAAAGCATGGGGAAACCAGAACACTTACACTGAAAAATTGAATCGAACATGGTACAATCAAGAACAATACGCTTTCTTAACACTAAGGACTCCAACTTATCAGACTTACTAGAGCGAAGATTAGCATAAAACATTCTCACTAGGGGTTCATAGACTTTAGGTGGAGGAACAAAAAAGAACTTTGACCACCCTTGATAAATGAAAAGAACTTTTACCTTACAATTTAGGGCTTCCAAGTCATCGAGGTAGACTACCCACCCATAAGCAATAGGCTTGTCTTTTAGGGTGATAAAGAAATCTCTATTTGGAGAATCCCAGAAATTGAGTTCCGACTCTAGAGAACTGGAAAGATCTATTTTTGATTTCTTTAGAGAAAAGGAAACATGGGGTTCTTCCATAGGTCTTTTTCCCAAGGCTTTTTCTCATAAGGGTTGAGAATGATCAGAGAAGCCTACCTGAGAAGAGCTAAACCCCTCAGAATGATCGAAGCATACATTTACCTATTCAGGGGGCTAAGAAGGGGGTTTTGCTCTGGAGCGAGTGCTCTTTCTAGTGGAGGCAGAGGAATTTTTGGGTTGTTTGGCCATTGAAGAAATTTTTGGCTGGGCAAGTTTTTGGAGAAGGGTTTTTAGGCAATAAAGACGATGGAGATTGAAAAGAAAGTTCAACATTAAAAAAGGAGGGTTTCTGACAGTTGAGGACAAGTAAAATGCATCAGTTGATCAGACGCAATGATTGGCTTTCCTTCTAACTCTGTGACTGATGTGAAAAGAGAGGAAAAGGGAGGGAAATCGGAGGTTTAATTAATGATTAAGAAAATATAGAATATTTGACATACAAAATAAAATAATGGCACATAGGTCCTAATATTAACTATTAATGCAAATAATGCCTAGTAATTCTCTTAGTGAACAAAATCTATCTTCTAATAAAGGCTTGGTAAAAATATCCGCTAATTGATCAGTTGTTCCAACAAAAGATATTTCTATATTTCCCTTAAGAACATGGTCTCTAATAAAGTGGCGCTTGATGTCTATATGCTTTGCCCTAGAATGATGTACATGATTTTTTGAGAGACATAACACTAGAATTATCACAAAAAATTGGTATAGGTTTAAAAGAAATTTCATAGCCACCAAGTTGATGAGACATGCACAATAATTGTGCACGACATTGTCCAATAGCGATATATTCAGCTTCAGTAGTAGATAGTTCAACTGATGCTTGTTTTTTACTATTCCAGAAAATCAATGCTTCACCAAGTAATTGACATGTTCCACTTGTGCTTTTTCTGTCTTCCTTATCACCTGCTAGATCAGCATCTGAAAAACCTTCTAATTTAAACGTGATAGAGTGAGGATACCATAGTCCATGAGAGACGGTTCCAAATAGATATCGGATAATTTTTTTTACTGCAGTCAGATGTGATTCCTTAGGAGCTTACTGAAACCTGCCACATTTACAAAAACTAAACATAATATTTGGCCGACTAGCAGTTAGATAAAGAAGTGAGCCAATCATTTCACAATACTTAGCTTTATCAACAGGGATTCCCTGTTCATCTTTGTCGAGGCTCATTAAAGGACTCATTGGTATGCCAATGGCTTTAGCATTGCTCATGCTGAATTTTTGAATTAATTCCTTTGTGTATTTGGTCTGACATATGAGCGTTCCTTCTTCAGATTGTTGGACTTGAAGTGCAAGGAATAACATTAGCTCTCCCACCATGCTCATTTCGAACTCACTTTGCATAATATTGAAAATTCCTTGAAAATAAGAGGATTAGCACTACTAAATATAATATCATCATCATAAATATGAGTAATGAGATTACCTTCTAATGATCTTTTAATAAATATGGTAGTGTCTACTTTACCTCTTGTAAAACGATGATCAATAAGAAATGAACTGAGTATTTCATACCATGCTCGTGGAGCATGCTTCAGTCCATACACCACTTTGGTTAGCTTATATACATGATAGGGAAACTTTGAATCTACAAACCCAAAAGGTTGTTTCACGTATACTTCCTCTTCAATGAAACCATTCAAGAAGGCACTTTTGACATATATTTGAAATCGCTTGGATCCCTTAAAAGATGCACATGCCAGAAGGATTCATATAGACTCTAGTCGAGCTACTGGACTAAATGTTTCATCATAGTCGACTCCTTCCTATTGTGAATATCCTTGAGCAACTAAGCTGGCTTGGTTTCTTACAAGATCACCATCCTCATTCAATTTATTTCAGAAAACCCACTTTGTTCAAATTATAGGAACATTTTCAGGTTTAGGTATCAGTTTACATACTTGATTTTTGTCAAATTGATCTAACTTTTCCTGCATGACTTGCATCCAACTTGTGTCTTTTAGAGCTTCCTCTATCTTCTTTGGCTTAATATGAGAGATTAGTGCTATGTTTGCTTTCTTTTTGAGAGCTCCCTTGGTTTTCATTCATTCGCTTGGATCCCCTATCATGAATTTTTTAGGATATTCAATTTCACTTCTCCATTCATTTGAAAAACTGTATGAATAGTTGACTTCTTCAGATGTTCTGGTGGATTACTACTAGTTTCATTAGTTGACTCCATCATAACATCAAATCCATCAGTCGACTTTTATGATTTGCTTGTCTCCTGTATTTTTTGATATCACGACCCCAGTTTTCCCTCCGTAAACTATCGTGATGGCACATAGTCTCTACGTCTAGGTAAGCCTAACAATTACCGAAAAAGGAATAGACAACAGATAAAAACAAATAAAAACTGCGGAATAAACATAATGAGTGTTTAAAGATGCCGCTCGGCACATACAATATAACTCTCAAATTGAACAGCTTCCCAAAATTCGGAATCTCATGAAATCACAAGTAGTTGAATAACTACAAGTGTATAACTCCATAATGTCTAAACAAAATTCAATATAGAAGGGCAGATACTATAAGAGAGAATGGAAATGGAATCCTTGGTCTGCGGCGCGGAAGAATTTCCTTGGCTCAAGGGTAATAGGGCTGGGTCGAAGTACCTGGATCTACACGTAAAAAACATGTGCAAAAAGGGCATGAGTACACCACAGCGGTACTCAATACGTGCTAAGCCTAACCTCGATCGGGTAGTACCTAGGAAAGTCAGGGCCCTACTGAGTTTAGATGAAAAACAAGGTATAATAATATAGAATAGGACAGTATAATTAAGTGCTAATAGTAAGAAGTGACACAGGATAGTAAGAATAACAACTACTACAATAGACAGAGAAAACACAGAGACAATATGACTCCACATAGCAATACCAACCGGGGATCTCCTCAGATACCGTCTTGTAGTCCCCCAATGTAAACATCCAGTGGATTTCCCGGGTGTTGTCCCGTAGTCCAACTCATAGTGCGCGGGGATCTACCGGATTACCGATCCATAGTCCCAAATGTAAATATCCAGTACTAGGGGAATGTATCGGGTGCAGTCCCGTAGTTCCAACATAAATGTGAAGGGGGATCTACCGGAATACCAATCTGTAGTCCCAAAATAAACATTGCATGGGGATCTCTCGGAATAATATCCCATAGTCCCAAAGTAAACACACAGCAACAACAAAGCTAATATTGAATTCAATCCAAATTTCATACCAAGGTAAAATAGGTATTCCTAACTTAGCATACTGCATATACTTCAATTAAAGAAGTTTGAGCAAGTAAGGCAATTAAGTCAATTAGACATGCTTCCCTAAGCTAACAGTAGGCTTAAAGTGCATGTAGTATAAACACGGAAGAAACACTGTTATAGTTACTTAATGAAAGCAGGATTTTCAACAGTAACCACAAGTACCCACTCGTCATCTCATGTACAAGGCATTTCATATATCAACAATACCAAATCCAAAAGGGAGTTCCCCCACACAAGGTTAGGCAAACCACTTACCTCGAATCAACTCAAAAATTAATCTGAAACCACGCTCTTGCCACGAGTACTTGACTCCAAATGACCAAAATCTATTCAAATCAATTGCATAATTTAAATATAACTTCAAGTGACTGATTCCACTAAATGATTCTAAGCTAATATGCAAAATTAGGGAAAATGACCTAAACGTCCCCCGGACCCACGCCTTGGAATCGGGTAAAATTTACAAATTCAGAATCCTCACACTCTCATGAATTCATATATACAGAAGTTACTCCAATCCAACATCAAAATCTTAATCTAAACTCAAAAATTAGGCCTAAGAACTTTTCCCAATTTTTCAACAACTTTCACCGCAAATTCGAATTCAAAGGATGAATTTAAGCATAGATTCCTGGAAATTAATCAAAATCGAGTAAGAATTACTTACTCAAAACACCCAGGTGAAAATCTCTCTCAAAATCTACAATTCTGAGCTCCCAAATTAATTTTCCATGTTTTGAGACTAAACCCTCGTTCTGCCCCTTTTACTGACTAGTGAAACCGCACCTGCGGCTTTTGCGTAGACCAAGTCGCACCTGCGACTTTTCATTAAACTCCCATTTGCTCTTCTGTGACTCACTTACCGCATATGCGGTCCCGTAGATGCGTCCAACCTCTCGCATATGCGGCTTCTGGAGCCTGGTCTAATCCCACTTCTGCGGTCATCCATCCGCTTCTACGGCACCGCACGCAGGTGCGGTTACGACAGGTTCAGCCAACATCAAATTTTCCTAATTCCAATTCAACTTCCTTTAAGCACCCGAAACTTACCCGAGGCCCCCGGGACTCAACTAAACCTATCAATCAATCCTAAAACATCATACGAACTTATTCCAACCTGCGAATCACATCAAACAACTCTGAAACCACAAATCACTCTCCAATCCAAGGCTAAGGATTTCCAAAACTTCCAATTTCCGCTTTCGATCAACAAGTTTATCAAACCCTGCCCAAATGACCTGGAATTTTGGCACACACGTCATATTTAACACTACGGAGCTACTCCAACTTTCGGAATTCCATTCCGACCCATAGATCAAAATCTCACTATTAAGCCGGAAACTTCAAAAATTCAACTTTCGTCATTTTGAGCCTAAATAAGTTACGGGCCTCTAAACTGCAATCCAAATATACCCCTAAGCCCGAAATCACCCAAAAGAGCTAACGTGTCACGACCCTAAACCCGGACCCGATCGTGATGATGACTCTCGAAAACACAAGGACATACGACACTTCCCATTTTCCAATTATTAACAGTTATGCATTTAGAAACATCCCATATATGATAAAATAAATCTAAAATAGCAGTTAATATAATAAATACATGGAAGAACACCCATACACAGCCTGATACCGGGGTGTCACTAGTCATGAGCATCTATAAGTCATAATACAAGTTTGGTAAGTCTATAACTAGTACAACTGTCTGAAAAGAGATAGAAATGATAAAAGAGGAGAAACAGGGGTCTGCGAATGCCAGACAGCTACCTCGTGAACTCTGAATGTCCGCTTGAAGATGGAAGGATCGACACTTGGGAGCGGGACCAGCTATGCCTGAATCGGCACACAGGGTGCAGGGAGTAAAGTGAGTACTCCAACTCGGTGAGTAACAAATGTAAATAGTGAATGAAAGTAAGAAAACACATAAGACACAATGCATTCTATAATGAAGTAGTAAAACCATTTAAAAGCAGTACACCTGTGAAAATTTAAGAAACAAAACTCAATTTTCAACAGGTAAACAGGTAATTGATAGGCAATTCAGGTAAAGTAAACAAATAGAAATTCGCCCCTCAGGCACAATATCAACAAATCCGCCCCTCGGGCAACATCTCACAATAATACCAACCCCTCGGGCTCAATCTCACATCACACTGGGTACCTGCGCTCACTAGAGGTGTGCAGACTGCTGGAGGAGACTCTTACGGCCCAAGCGCAATAACAAGCCATCTCGCGGCGTACATATCTCAGGCCCTCGGCCTCAAATCAGTATCAGTGTTTCCTTACAACATAGGCCCTCAGCCTTACTCAATCAAAAATCCTCACAAGCCCCTCGGGAAATAGTAAAACAGAGTTTCTCAGACCAAACATTCATTTAAAATATCATTAAGTATTACTAAGTAAACATGGCTGAGTATGAAAACAGTGAAAAATAACATGATTGAGTTCAAGTATAAAGTAAAAATTGTGAGGAAATATCAACAAAAAGCACCGAAGGGTTCAAATAGTTGGCACTAGGCCCAAGTATGTCATTCAGCCCAAATAATGATGATAACAAATAGTTTTCAATCAAATACGCGGTAAAATCACCAATCATTATGGATCAAATCAAAATCCCCAATAGTGCATGACCCCATGCTCGTTATCAAGTGTGTGCCTCACCTCAGTATAGTTCTACGATGTGCAAAATCTGGGGTTTCAAACCCTCAGAACACCATTTACAATCATTACTCACCTCGAACAGGTCAAATCTCTAAGTCGCAAAGCCATTGCCCCTTGAATCGGCCACCACGCACGTCAATCTATCCAAAATCAGAACGAAGACGTCAAAATGTGCTAAGGGAATGAAGCCCAAGCGAAAACAATCAATAAAGGACATAAATCTCAAAATTACTAATATCCGACCCCGGGCCTACATCTAAGAATTCAAAAATGTTTACATCAGTAAATTTATTATCTCCCCACGAGTTCATACATATCAAAAGTTAAGAAATCCAACCCTAAATGGTCCATCAAATCCTCAATCAAAGGTCTCCAATACTAAGCCCTAGTTTCTCAAACTTCACCCATAATTTCCATAATTTCTCACTCTAATCCATGATATAATAGCATAGAAACGAGTTTTAGGTCCAAATTCCTTACCTCAATGAAGTTTCCCTGAAATCCCTCTTTCAAATTGCCCAAAGAGCTCCAAAGCCAAAGTAGAAATGTTGAAAATAGCTCAAAATCACGAATGAAAAAATTTATATGTTCTACCAAGACATTTCCACATCTGTGGTACTGCAACCGCATCTGCGGTACCACATTTGCGGTTTTACGCCCGCTTCTGCGGAAATCACTTATCCAGCCTAAATTGCATCTGCGACCACACTTCTGCATCTGCAACATCACAGATGCGGTCACCTTATAGCTTCTGCGGTCTCTGCTCACCTTACCTTTTTTCGCTTCTGCGATAGATCTCCCGCACGTGCGGCGCCGCAAATGAGGTCCCTAATTCGCAGGTGAAAAAATACCAGAAGCAGCAATGTCAGCAGCTGCAACAAAGTTTAAACTTCTCTGTTAACCATCCGAAATCACCCTGAGGCCCCTGGGACCTCAAGCAAAAGCACAAACATATTTGAATATCTTATTCAAACTTGTTCCAATCATCAACACACCTCAAACAACATCAAATCTTCCAAAACACATCGGATTCAAGCCAAACTTTCTAAAATCTTCCAAATTCTGGTTGATAAAAAACCCAACCAAACCACGTCCGAATGACCTGAAATTTTGCACACACATCCCAAGTAACCCAACAGAACTACTACAACATTTGAAATTCCAATCCGAATTACTATCAACCGGAAATCGCCAAACTATCAACTTTGCCAATTCAAGCCTAAATCAACTCCGAACCTCCATCACCAATTCCGATCACACTCCCAAGTTCTAAATCACCTCTCAAAGCTATACGAACCATCAGATCTCACATCCGAGCCCTATAACACATAAGTCAACATCTATTTGACTTTTCCAACTCAAACTTTCTTCAAACAGATTGTGTATCAAACGTTACCAAAATCATTCTGGATTCGATCCGACCAACCCGATACCACAAGACACGGATAAAGAAGCATAAAGAAGGAAAAATGGGGGAAACGAAGCTTTAACTCATGAGATGACTAGCCGAGTCGTCACATCCTCCCCAACTTAAACAAATGTTCATCCTCAAATAAGACAATAAATATACTTGAATCCTCAAACAGGTGAGGATATCTACTCCGCATCTCCCGTTCGGTCTCCCAGGTAGCCTCCTCCACGGGCCAACCTCTCCACTACACTTTCACTGAAGCTATATCCTTTGATCTCAACTTTCGAACCTAATGACCCAGAATAGCTACTGGCTCCACATCATAGGTCAAACCATCATCCAACTGAACCGCACTGAAATCCTGAACATGAAACAGATCCCCAATATACTTTCGGAGCATAGAAACATGAAATATCGAATGCATACTCGACAAGCTGGGTGGAAAATCAAGCTCATAAGCCAGCTCCCCAATCCTATGAAGCAACTGAAAAAGTCCAATGAACCGCGAACTCAATTTCCCTTTCTTCCCAAATCTCATATCACCCTTCATGGGCGAAATTTTCAATAGAACCTTCTCACCAACCTTGTAGGACACATCTCGAACCTTCCTGTTCGAAGAACTCTTTTGCCTCAACTGGGTTGTACGAAGCCTCTCCTAAATCACCTTCACCTTTTTTAAACCATCCTGCACCAAATCAATCCCCAATAGCCTAGCCTTACTAGGCTCAAACCACCCAACTGGAGATGTACACCACCTCTTATACAAAGCCTCATATGGAGCCATGTGAAAACTTGACTGGTAATTGTTATTATAAGAAACTCTACATGCGATAGAAACTAATACCATGACTCTCCGAATTAAACGACAAAAGCACGCACCATGTCCTCCAATATATGAATAGTGCACTTGGACTACACATCTGACTGAGGGTGAAAAGTTGTGCTCAAATCAACTTGAGTACCTAACTTTCATTACACATACCTCCAAAACTGCAATGTGAACTGAGTGCCCCTACCTAAAATGATGGCAACTGGGAAATCATGCAAACGAACAATTTCCCGGATATAGATCTCTGCCACTCGCTCTGAAGAATAGGTTGTACACACAGGAATGACGTGCGTGGACTTGGTCAGCCAATCCAGAATAACCCAAATAGCATCAAACTTTCTCAAAGTCCGTGGAAGTCCAACTACAAAGTCCATAGTGCTTCATTCCCACTTCCACTCTGGAATATCTATCCGCTGAACCAAGCCACCCGGTCTCTGATGCTCATATTTCACCTGTTGACAATTGAGACACTAAGCTACAAATCCCACAATGTCTTTCTTCATTCTTCTCCACCAATAGTGTTGCCTCAAATCCTGATACATCTTCGTGGAACCCAAATGAATGGAATACTGTGAGCTATGGAACTCTTTCAAAATCAACTCCCAAAGCCCATTCACGTTGGGCACACAAATTCGGCTCTAAATCCTCAACACCCCATCATCACCAATGCTCATATCTCTGGCATCATCGTGCTGAACTCCATCCTTAACGACAAGCAAATACAGATTATCATACTGGTTCTCTCTGATGCCATCATATAAGGAAGACCGAGAAACCACACAAGCCAATACCTGATTGGGCTCCGAAATATCCAACCTCATAAACAGATTGGCTAAGGTCTGAACATCAACTGCAAGAGGTCTTTCCCGAACTAGAATACATGGTAAACTCCCCATACGCACTGCCTTCCGGCTCAAAGCATCGGCCACTACATTGGCCTTTCTCGGATGATACAATATAGTAATATCATAATCCTTAAGAAACTCCAACCGTCTCCGCTGCCTCAAGTTAAGATCCTTTTTCTTGAACAAATGCTGAAGGCTGCGATGATCAGTTAACACCTCACAAGATACACCATACAAGTAATGCCTCCGAATCTTCAATGCGTGAACTATGGCAGCCAACTCCAAATCATGAACAGGGTAGTTCTTCTCATTGGGCTTCACCCGACGAGAAGCATAAGCAATAACTCTACCCTCCTACATCAACACACAACCAATCCCAACTCTTGAAGCATCATAATACACGGTATATGAAACTGAAGCTGATGGAAAAACCAACACCGGAGCTCTGGTAAAAGCTATCTTGATCTTCTAAAAGCTCTGCCCACAATCATACGACAATATAAATGAAGCACCCTTCTGAGTCAACTTGGTCAAGGGCGATGCGATAGATGAGAATCCCTAAACAAACTAGAGATAATATCCTACCAAACCAAGAAAGCTGGAATCTCCGTGGCTGAGGACAGTTTGGAAAACTCTGAACCGCATCTATCTTCTTCAGATTAACCTGACTACCCTCATTGGACACGAGGTGCCCCAACAAAGCCACTGAACTAAGCGAAAACTCACACTTGAAGAATTTTGCATAAAGATTCTCCTCCCTCAACCACTACAATACAACTCCCAAATGCTCCGCGTGCTCCTCCTGAATATGTGAGTACACCATAATATCATCAATGGAGACTATGGCAAACAAATCGAGATAAGAGAGGAACACGTTGTTTATCAAATGCATGAACGCTGATGGGGTATTGGTCAGCCCAAAAGACATCACCAAGAAATCATAGTGACCATATTGGGTCCTGAAAGTCGTCTTAATAATATCCGAATACCTGATCTTCAACTGTTCATAACCTGGGCGGAGATCAATCTTGGAGAACACCCTCGCTCTCTGAAAGTGGTTGAATAAATCATCAATGCGAGCAAAGGATACTTGTTCTTAATTGTTACCTTGTTCAATTGCCTATAATCAATGCATATCCTCATTGTGCCATCCTTCTTTCTTACAAACAGAACCGGCGTACCCCAAGGTGACACACTAGGCTGAATGAACCCCTTATCAAGGAGTCCCTGAAGTTTCTCCTTTAACTCCTTCAACTCTGCTCGTGCCATACGATACGACAGAATAGAAATGGGCTGAGTGCCCGGCATCAGGTCAATACCAAAATCAATATCCCTATCCAGTGGCATTCCCGTTAGGTCTGTAGGAAACATATATGGAAAATCCCTCACAGTTGGAACATAGTCAATACAGGGAGTCTCTGCTCCGACATCCCTCACAAATGCTAGATACGAAAGACAACCCTTCCCAACCATACGCCGGGCCTTCAAGAAAGAGATCACTCTACTAGGAACATAATCATTCACACCTCGTCACTCGATCCATGCAACACCCAGTATAGCCAATGTGATTTTCTTAGCATGACAGTCTAGAATAGCTATGACAGTCTAGAATAGCATGACACAGAGATAACCAACCATGCCCAAAATGACATCGAAATCCACCATACTCAGTAATAACAAATCAACTCGGATCTCCAGACCCCCAATAGTCACCACACACGATCGGTACACATAGTTTATAATAATAGTATCATCCACCGAGGTAGATACATGAATAGGTAAAGCAAAAAACTCACAGGACGTACCCAAATAACGAGCAAAGTATGAGGACATATAAGAAAAGGTGAAACATGGATCAAATAATACAGAGGCATTATGTGGAAGACTGAAACAATACCTGTAGTAATAGCATCTAAAGCAATAGCATTGGGTCTTCCTGGAAGAGAATAGAAACATACCTGACTGCCACCTGATCGACCTCTCTCTCTGGGGTGACCCGTAGATGACTTACCTCTACCCCTAGCTGGTTGGGTGGGTGGTGATGAAGCAACTGGCGCTGAAGTCGATGACTGACCCCTTTGCTGGGATGAACTAGCAAAATGTCGAGGACACTGCCTCCACATATAACCCATATCTCCACACTTGTAACAACACCAGGTGCTGGAGAAGGGGATTGAAGTGAACCACTCGCACTGGAGTAACTAGCAGATACACTCGGCATAGAAGAGCCCTGAACTGATGGAGCACGGGATGAACTCTAAGCTGGAAGGGAACTAAGTGATGACTGGCCCTGATGAGAATTGTGAGAACCATAACCCAATAACGCCCCATGATAACCTGGGCGAGCTAGCTAATTAGGCCTAAATGAACGGCCTCTGTCATGTTGAAACTGACCCCTCAAAGGAGTACAACTGTAACTACCAGACCCTCGAGGCCTCTTGGCCTCCCTCTCCTCTCGCTCCTGGCAGCAAATAGACTCAGTCTCACAGGAAATATCCATAACCTCCTTGAAAGTAGCACCAGTCACCCTCTCCCTGGTCATGAGAATACGGAGCTGATAAGTGATACCATCAATAAACCTCCTAATCCTCTCTCTATCTGTCGGAACCAACCGGATGGCATGACAAGCCAACTCAGACAACCTCAACGCATACTACGACACAGTCATCTCCCCCTGATGCAACCACTCAAACTGCCTACGCAGCTCCGCTCTGTGAGACTGCAACACATACTTCTGTAGAAAGAGAACAAAAAACTGCTACTAGGAAAAGGGTTCTACACAAACAGGCCTATGCCTCTCAAAGTCCTCCCACCAAGTGAAAGCAGCTCCTAAAAACTGATAAGTGGTGAAAGTGACCCAACTGGTCTCCAGAATACCTGCTATACGAAGCATCCTATGAGACTTTTCCAAAAAGCCCTGGGCATCCTCGCCCTTTTCACCACAGAAGTTCGGAGGCTGAAGTCTACCAAATCTCTCCAACCTAAGCTGCTCAGATGTGTGAGCGGGGGGAGTATGCCTCTGGTGGCCACAACTGGTAGCACTGGTGGTCATCCATCATGTCCTGTAGTGCGTGTCCTCACCGTATATGAGAGAATAGAATAATAGAGGTTAAGCACTCGGATCAACAAGTTCGCACGACACGAATTTCAAAATAAGAAGTTTTTCCTAAAGGTTTTGCAGCCTCTCGAGGATAAATACAAACGTCTTCGTACCGATCCGTGAGACTCTACTAAACCTGGTTATGACTCATGAGACCTATGTAACCTAGGCTCCGATACCAACTTGTCATGACCGTAAACCTGGACCCGGTCGTGATGGCGCCTCTCGTGAAGACATGGCCAGTCGACACTTCATATTTTCTAATTATTAATAGTTAAGCATTTAGAAACAGCCCAAACATGATAAAATAAATCCGAAATAGCAGTTAATATCATAAATACGTGAAAGAACACCCATACACAGCCTGATACCGAGGTGTCACTAGTCATGAGCATCTATAAGTCATAATACAAGTCTGCTAAGTCTATAACTAATACAACTATTTGAAAAGAGACATAAATGATAAAGGAAGAGAAACACGGGTCTGTGTACGCCAGGTAGCTACCTCATGAACTCCGAATGTCCGCTTGAAGCTGGAAGGATCAGCACTCAGGAGCAGGACCAGCTACGGCTGAATATGCACATAGGGCGCAGGGAGTAAAGTGAGTACTCCAACTCAATGAGTAAAAAATGTAAATAACGACTGAAAGTAAGAAAATACGTAAGGCACAAGGCATTCTACAATGAAATGGTAAAACTATTTAAAAGCAGTAAACCAGTGAAAAGTTAAGAAAAAAAATCCTTTTCAACAAGTAAGCAGGTAATACACAGGCAGTTAAGGTGAAGTAAACAAAGAGAAATTCGCCCCTCGGGCACAGTATCAACAAATCCACCCCTCGGGCAACATCTCAGAATAATACAAGCCCCTTTGGCTCAATCTCACATCATAGTGGGTACCCGCGCTCACTAGGGGTGTGCATACTCCTGGAGGGGCCCCTTAGCCCAAGCGCAATAATAAGCCATCTCGTGGCATCAAAACTAGGCCCTAGGCCTCATATTAATCAATCCACCTCATGGCATACATATTTCAGGCCCACGACATCAAATCAGTATCAGTGTTTCCTCACAACATAGGCTCTCTGCCTTACTCAGACAAAACCCCTCGCAAGCCCCTCGGGCAATATTAAAATAGTGTTTCTCAGCCCAACCATTCATTTTAAATGTCATTTAAGTCTTAACTGAGTAAACATGGCTGAGTATGAAAATAGTGGAAAATAACATGACTGAGTTCAAGAATAAAATCAAAACAGTGAGGCAATATCAATAAAAAGCTCCGAAGGGTTCAAATAGTTAGCACTTGGCCCAAATATGGCATTCAGCACAAATAATGATGATAACAAATAGTTTTCAATCAAATAAGTGGTAAAATCATCAATCAGGACGGACCAAGTCAAAATCCCCAATAGTGCACAACCCCACGCTCGTCATCGAGCATGTGCCTTACCTCAATATATCAATACGATGTGCAAAATCCGGGGTTTCAAACCCCCAGAACATTATTTACAATCATTACTCACCTTGAACCGGTCAAATCTCTAACTCGTTATGCCTTTGCCCTTCGAATCAACCTCCACACGCATTGAATCTATCCCAAATCAGAACAAGGACGTCAAAATATACTAAGGGAACGAAGCTTAAGCAAAAACAATCAATAAAGGACACAAATCCCGAATTTACAGAAACCCGACCCCGGGCCCACGTCTCAAAGTTCAAAATTTTTTACATAAATAGATTTCTTATCTCCCCACGAGTTCATACATATCAAAACTTCATAAATCCGACCCCAAATGGTCAATCAGATCCTCAATCAAAGGTCTCAAATACTAAGCCCTAGTTTCTCAAATTTCACCTATAATTTCCATAATTTCTAGCTCTAATCCATGAAATAATAGCATAGGTACGAGTTTTAGGTCCAAATTCCTTACCTCAACGAAGTTCCCCTAAAATCCCTCTGTCAAATCGCCGAGAAAGCTACAAAGTCGAAGTAGAAATGGTGAAAATAGCTCAAATCATGAATTAAATAATTTATATGTTCTGCCCAGACATTTCCGCATCTGCAGTACTTCAACTGCACTTGCGGTACCACATTTATAGTTCTACATCCGCTCATGCAGCAATCACTTATTCAGCCTAAATCGCTTCTGTGACCAAACTTCTGCATCTGCGACATCGCAGGTGCGGTCACCTTACCGCTTCTGCGGTCTCTAATCATCTGACCCTTTTTTGCTTTTACAATATATCTCCCGCACGTGTGGCACTGCATCTGTGGTCCCCAATCCGCAGGTGCGAAAATACTAGAACCAACAATTTCAGTAGCGGCAACAAAGTCCAAACTTCTCCATTAACCATCCGAAATCACCCCGAGGCCCCCGGGACCTCAACTAAAAGCACAAACATATCCCAATACCTTATTAAAACTTGTTCCAATCAGCAACATACCTCAAACAACATCAAATCACCCAAATCATATCAGATTTAATCCAAACTTTCTAAAATCGTCTAAATTCCGCTTTTGATAAAAAACCCCACCAAACCACGTCCGAATGACCTGAAATTTTGTACACACATCCCAAATGACCTAACAGAAATATTGTAACTCTCAGAATTCCATTCCGATTCCTCTATCAAAATCTCACCTATCAACCGAAAATCACCAAAACATCAACTTTGCCAATTCAAGCCTAAATCAACTCCGAACCTCCAAAACTCATTCCGATCACAATCCTAAGTCCCAAATTACCTCCGAAAGCTAACTGAACCACCAAAACTCACATTTTATCCCTCTAACAAATAATTCAACATCCAGTTTACTTTTCCAACTCAAATTTCCTTAAAAGAGACTAAATGTCTCAAACCTTACAAAAATCATTCCGGATTCGATCCGACCAACCCGATACCACAAAACACAGATAAAAAAGCATAATGAAGCAAAAGTGGGGGAAACAAAATGGTAACTCATGAGACGACGGGACGGGTTGTCACGTAACAAAATCGACAAAATTCCATTTTGTGGTCGTCTTCACACTGCTAGCTTAATTTATCTTTTAGAGACTGTGTCCCAAAACATTTTGAAACTCAAAACCAAACATCCCAGCAAATGAAAATAGCATAAACAAATACGGGGAAAGAAGTTAACAGGGGATCGGGGCGTTAATTCTTAAAAAGACTGGCCAGGTCATTACATCCTCCTACACTTAAAAATTTGTTCGTCCTCAAACAATCATAGAGACATACCTAAAGTAGTGAAAATATGAGGGTAATGGCTGCGCATATCCTGCTGGGTCTCCCAGGTCACCTCTTCGACCGGTACACCGCCACTGAACCTTTACGGATGAAATGTTCTTTGACCTCAGCGTTCGAACCTGCATGTCCAATATCGCCACTGGCCCTCAACATAAGGTAGATCCTTGTCCAACTAGATTGAACTGAAATCCAACATACATGATAGATCACCGTGATACTTCTGGAGCATTTAAACATAAAATACCGGATAAACTCCTACCAAGCTAGAAGGTAAGGCAAGCTCATAATCAAACCCATATCAACATCTCAAAAGGATCAATGAACCTCAAACTTAATTTCCATTTCTTCCCAAATCTCATAACGCCCTTCATGGATGAAACCAGAAGCAGAACCCGCTCTCCAACCATAGAGGAAACATCATGAACCTTTCGATCTACGTAACTTTTCTGTCTGGACTGAGCTGTAGGGAGTCTATCCTAAATTACCTTAACCTTCTCCAAAGCATCCTGAAACAAGTCTGTGTCCAATAATCTAGTCTCGCCTGGATTAAACCAACCCAGGCAGATCTACACCAGCTACCATACAAGGCCTCATACGGTGCCATCTAAATGCTGAACTAATAGTTGTTGTTGTAGGCAAACTCTGAATGTGAAAAGAACTGATCCCAAGAACCTCCAAACTCCATCACACACGCATGGAGCATATCCTCAAGAATCTGAATAATGCGCTCAGACGGTACATCAATCTGGAGGTAAAATGTTATGCTCAAATCCACCTGAGTACCTAACGAATACTTTACCGCTCTCCATAACCATAATGTGAACTACATACCTCTATCTGAAATGATGGAAACGGGAATACTATGCAGACGAACATCTCCTGGATATAAATCTTTGTCAACCGCTCCTAAGAATAGGTAGTACACACAGGAATGAAGTGTGCAAATTTGGTCATTCGATCCACAATCTCCCAAATGGCATCAAACTTTCTTAAAGTCCGTGGGATTCCAACTACGAATTCCATGGTGATCCTCTCCCATTTGCACTCTGGAATCTTTATCTGCTAAAGCAACACACCTGATCTCTGGTGCTTGTACTTCACCTGCTGACAATTGAGGCACCAAGCTACAAACCCAACTATATCTTTCTTCATCTGCCTCCACCAACAGTGCTTCCTCAAATCCTGGTACATCTTCGTGGCACCCGGATGAATGGAATAACACAAACTATGGGCCTTCTCTATAATCAACTCCCGAAGCCCATCAGCATTGGGTACACACACCCAACCCGGCATCCTCAACACCTTGTCATCACCAATAGTCACATCTCTAGCATTGCCATGCAGAACCTCATCCTTGAGGACAAGCAAATGAGGGTCATGAAACTAACACTCTCGGAGACGATCAAACAAGGAAGACCAAGAGACTACGCAAGCTAGAACCTGACTACGCTCCCAAAAATCCATTCTCACAAATTGATTGTCTAAGGCCTTAACATCCATCGCCAGGGGCCTCTCTGCGGCTGGTAAATAAGCCATAATAGTGATATCATAGTCCTTCAGCAGCTCTAACCACCTTATATAATGCAAATTAATATCTTTCTGCTTGAACAGATGCCGCAAACTCGGTGATCAGTATAAACCTCACAAGGCACACCGTACAAATAATGGCGCCAGATCTTCAAGGCGCGAAAAATAACAATTACCTCGAGATCATGGATAGGATAATTCTTCTCATGTACCTTTGACTGTCTAAATGTGTAGGCAATCAACCTACTGTCCGGCATCAATACCGCTACATGGCCATTCCTTAAGGCATCAGAATAGATAGTATAAAACCCCGAACCTGTAGGCAATATAAAAACTGGGGCTGTAGTCAAATCTATCTTGTTCTTCTAAAAGCTTGCCTTACAATCTTCCGTCCATAGGAATAGAGCACCCTTCTAGTTTAGTCTGGTCATAGGGGCTGCAATAGATGAAAACCCCTCAACAAATCGATGGTAATTACCCGGCAAGCCAAGAAAAATATGGATCTCTGTAGCTGAGAATGGTCTGGGCCAACTCTGCACTACTTCCACTTTCTTTAGATCCACCTGAATACCCTCACTCGATACCACATGGCCTAAGAATGCCATAAAATCCAACCAAAACTCACATTTTGAGAACTTTGCATATAATTTCTTTTCCCTCAAAGTCTGAAGCACTGTTCTCAGGTGCTGCTCATGATCTTCCCGACTTCGGGAATACACCAGAATATCATCAATATAGATAATGACGAATGAGTTAAAATATGGCTGGAACACACTATACATCAAATTCATAAAGGTTGCTGGGGTAATGTTCAGCCCAAATGATATAACAAGGATCTTGTAATGACCTTACCGAGTCCTGAAAGTAGTCTTTAGGATATCTGGCTCCCGAATATTCAACTGAGGGTAACCTGAATGCAAGTCAATCTTAGAAAACACTCATGCACCCTGTAGCTGGTCAAACAAATCATCAACACGGGGCGAAGGTTACCGGTTCTTTACTGTAACTTTGTTCAATTTGCGATAATCAATGCACATATGCATAGAACCATCCATTTTATTCAAAAACAAGACAGGAGTTCCCCACAGTGATACACTGGGTCGAATAAAACCCTTATCAAGCAATTTGTGTAACTGATTCTTCAACTCCTTCAATTGAGGAGAGGCCATACGATACGGTGGAATAGAAATGGGCTGAGTGCCCTAAAACAGATCAATACCAAAATCAATATCTCTATCGGGCGGCATTCCAAGAAGATCAACTAGAAACACATCTGAAACATCCCGTACTACTGGGATTGAATCAACCATAAGGGTATCAATACTAAAATCTCTCACATAAGCTAGATACACATCACACCCTTTCTCAACCATACGCTGAGCCTTAAGGAGTGAAATAACTCTACTGGAAGTATGATCTAAGGTACCCCTCCACTCTACTCGTGGTACACCTGGCATAGCCAACATCATGATTTTGGCATGACAATCAAAAATAACATAATGGGCTGACAACCAGTCCATACTGAAGATAACATCAAAATCTACCATGCTGAGCAATAATAAATTTTCTATAGTCTCAAAACCACTAAGAGCAACCACACACGACGGATAAATGCAATCCACAATAAGAGAATCTCCCACGAGAGTAGAAACATAAATAGGGGAACTTAAAGAATCCCGAGATACACCTAAACGTGGGGAAATATAAGAAGACATATAAGAATAGGTGGAGCCTGGATCGAATAAAATCGATGCATCTCTATGACAAATGAGGACAATACATGTTATGGCAGAATCGAAGGCGGCGACCTCGGTATGGGCAAAACGGGTATAATATATGGACTTGCCTCCCCCTCTAAGGCAACCTCCACCTCCCCAACCTCCACCTCTAGCTGGCTGAGCAGGTGGGGTAGAAACTGGAGCTATAACCATAGCCTGGGAACTCTGCGGTGCACGTTGTGGCTGAGAAGTCTATGGAGGTGCACCCCTCCTAAGTCTGGCACAATCCCTCACTATATGGCACGTGTCACCGTACTCAAAATAAGCTCTGGGAGGACTTGGTGGCTATGACTGGCTCGGGTCAGATCTACTGGACTGACCACGAAAGGCACCCCGCGCAGGAGTCAAATTAGATACTGCAGGAGCTAGAATACCACAGGCTGCTGGAAGAGAAGAATGAACGGGGTGACTCATATAACCGCTACCATGATGAACTGTAGCTGGAGCATGGGCACCAGAATAATGACCCACCTCTCGAGACCTCTTGGCCTCCCTCTCCTCTCTGTCCCGATCATGCATACCCTCTATCCTCATAGCAATGCTCACCACCTACTACTAAAATTTCCATCTCCCACTTACGAGCCATGCTAGACTTGATGCTTGGAATAAGCCCCTCAATAAACCGGTGAACCATCTCACAAATAGTGGAAACCAAGGCTGGTGCATGTCTAGCCAAGCTAGTGTAACAGACAACATGTTCCAACAGATTCATAGTAACCTGGCGCAAATGCTCAAACTATGCGCGCCATATGTCCTTAAGGCTTTAAGGAACATATCTGAAATCTGAGTCTAAGTTAAGGAAACTGCCTCGTTCGGAGGATACAGTAGCACTCATCGAGAAAGCCCTTAGGATCATCTGATGCTAGACCACTGAATACAGGAGGCTTGTACTTCTTGAACCTCTCAAATCTCAGCTTCTCATCCTCAAAAGTCGCTGCCCTATCCTCGGGCTAATCTAGGACTGCATTTGTGCAAGAATAATCTCTAGGACATGATCAACATGCATTCGATGCTCAAGAGTGCGGGTGGTGGGAGTCTGTGCGCCTCCCCCGGCCTGAGATGTGGCTAAAGCACGGGGAAGCAACACTGCCTAAGCCAGACTGTTGTACATGCTCACGAACTAGGCAAGAGTCTCGTGAAGTGCTGGAGTAGTAATAGCAATAGCCATATCAGGTGCCTGGAGTCCAGCTGGAACTGCTGGTGGCACCTCGGTGGAAGCTCGCATGGTGCTCTAGCTATATCATGTGCGCGTCCTCGACCTCCTCCCCGGCTCCGACCTCTGATGGCTCTAATAGCGGGTGCGGGAGCCTAATCATATCTAGTAGCACGTGTCCTCACCATCTGTGATAGAATATAAGATAAAATTTTAGAATTGTGATATCAAAATCTCACACAACAAGGAAATCGAATGAAGTGGAATTTTCCTAACAGTTACATAGCCTCTCGTAAATAAGTACAGACGTCTTCGTACCGATCCGTGAGACTTTAATAAATTGGCTTATGATTCATGACTCCTATGAACCTAGAGCTTTGATACCAACTTATCACGACCCCAGTTTTCCCTCCGTGAACTGTCGTAATGGCACATAGTCTCTACGACTAGGTAAGCCTAACAATTACGAAAGAGGGAAAAATAATAGATAAAAACAAAGAAAAACTACGGAATAAACATAATGAGGGTTTAAAGATGCCGCTCGTCATATACAATATAACTCTCAAATTGAACAACTTCCCAAAACCTAGAATCTCATGAAATCACAAGCTGTTGAATAACTACAAGTGTCTAACTCCAGAATGTCTAAACAAAAGTAAATACATAAGGGCTGATACTACAAGAGAGAATGGAAAAGGACTCCTCGGTCTGCGGATGCAGTAGATGTACCTTAAATTCTCTGGTGAATAAACTCGCCTCAAGGGTAATAGGGCTAAGTCGAAGTACATGGATATACACATGAAAAACATGCACTGAAAGTGCATGAGTACATCATAGCGGTACTCAGTAAGTGCCAAGCCTAACCTCGGTCAAGTAGTGATGAGGAAAGTTAGGGCCTTACTGAGTTTATATGAAAAACAAGGTATAACAATATAGAATTGGACAGTATAATTAAGTGCTAACAGTAAGAACTGACACAGGACAGTAAGAATAACAACAACTACAACAGAGAGAGAAAACACGAAGTGAATCTGACTCCACACAACAATAGCAACCAAGCATCTCCCATGCTACTGTCATGTATGTCACACCTCCTTTTTCCGAAGATTTACTACACCCGGGGAAGGGATATAATAAAGAAGAAGTTTTTCCACTTAAAGGACAATCTAAACGGGATTCATTTATTAATAGATTCAGAGTCGCCAGTTGGGAGATTTATGGTATCCCAAGTCACCGGTTTGAATCCCAAATCGAGGAAAGGGTTTAACTCTGTTTAACAGTAGTGAACCGGAAATTCGGGTAAGGAATTCTATTAACCTAGAAGAAGGTGTTAGGCACTCCTGAGTTTCATGGTTCTAGAACGGTCACTCAACAGTTATATTTGGCTAAAATATCTGATTTTAATACATGTTAAACCTACAGTTCAATTTTAAAGTTATTTACCGTTTTTTGTCAATTATTATTTTTATTTAAGAAAGTGAACATTGTTGAAGAACATTTTCTCGAATCATGTCACATGAAATGCACCCGGATCCTTGATACATTCTTATTCAACGTTTTCGGATTTGGATTTGGGTCGCATGAAATGCACACCGGTATTAGGAAGGTAGGATTATTAAAAATCGCGCCTAAAGCGACTAACGTATTGTTATCTTTTCGGAAGGCCGTGAAATTCGCTAAACGGATTGTCTCGAATACTAAGTATTTTTGAATTAAGTAATTAATGAGGGCCCCGCAATTATATCTTTGATTTAGCGAGGCTCGTCTCATTTTTTAAAAGCCAACTTAAAGTAACTAAATTTTCTATTTATATTGTTTGTCTCTAAAGGTCAATTAATTCACGAATATAAATTCGGGCTTCGAATTCAAGTCCGAATTCAAACAAAAGGGTAAACCTTTTAGCTTGAACCCACTACCTAATTCAAAACCCAATTTTATATTTACGATTTAATTTCCCATAGTCCTAATTTAATTTGTAAAAAAGAATTTTGACTTATAGCAAACTTGTTTTCTTTATATCTAGAATTTCTAAAACCCAATTGTATTTAGAAGTGGGTTTCTCATCAGCCTTGGCCCAGGCCCTACGAGTGCAACATTAAGAAACAAAATGTGGGCCATTCTTCTTACTAATGGGCCTAAAAATGGCTTGAGGGCAGCATGAGCGCACAATTTAATTCAATAAACTGCTGGTTAAAAGTTTAATCAAATTGCCTCAAATATTTTTAACAATTGTGTTCAGAAAATGATTAACAACCTGGAAACAGAGATTTACTAGTACAAACAAACTGATGGCTTATGTACTAAACTACACTAATGTTATTAATCAATACTTCAACAATCTAATCCCTTGAAATTACTATTAATAATGCCTGTCTTTCACAGAATAAAATCTGTTAATGACTTTGATTTAAAGTTTTCTTAATCATAACTCACACAATATTAAATAACGAACTGACTGTTTACGTGAATCAGAAATAAAATATTTTCACGTTCCTTTCAAATTTCTTATAGAATAGGATCAAACAATCTCTAATGCTTTAATCCTCTGAAATTTTACTAATTACCTAATTTCAAAACCTCTGATTACAACTCAACGCTTATGAAATTTATACTAATAGAATGGACACCGCTAAATATAAACATTCATATAATCCTATGAAACACTCGACTTAGTTTAACAATCCACAGTCTAATTAAAGTCCATTTATTATCATATCAACTAAAGTATCAACTACAGCAGTTCACTATCTAAGAACACCAACTAAAAGCAGTCTGAATTATACAAAATCATCACAAGTCTATGAATAGGTCACTTTAATACAAAAATCAGAATGAAAGTCTAAATGAAACTTTAGACTCCAAATCTGCATATATTCATACGGCAAGTATTGAGCTTACAATTGCTAGAGCTACAGCTGTGTACCTGAAGTCAAGTCACAAGGAGAGGAAATATGAATCAGCAGCAGCAGCAAGCAAAAGCAACGAACAAGGATCAGAATATAACCCAGGGAGAAATGAACTCAATCAAAACACAGCAAATCTACTCAAAATCAATCCAGGAAATCATAGATCACTCTCAATAATGCGAATCACTTAGCTACAGCTTGATTGAACCTCAAATGACTCGAAATGCTTCAATACTCAAGTATAAATCAGAGAAAACAGAAAGTTTTGAACTAATTCTGATCTCAAAATGATTAATGGAACAATATTTTTTGTGGTTTTTTTAATTTTATAATTTTCCTGTTTTTGGATTTCTGGAAGATTTAATAAGATCTGAATTCAAAAGGAGTTTTTGGGAGGGAAATTTGGAGGTTTTAAAACTTCTAAAACAAGGCAAATGAATGCCTATTTATAGATAATTCTAGGGTATGGCTTCAGATTTTATTTTACTCTTTAATCCCCATTTTATTTCTATTTTTACCCCCTTATTTCTAACTTGTTTCACAAGTAAGTGCACTTATTTAGCTAAAATCTACACTAGAGCCCAATCTAGAAGGTTCTATACCCATTATATTTCCTATATTACCCTCACTTCATTTTAGAAATTACTAAATCTAATTAAACTACCCTTTTCTATTACCCAAACTACCCTTTTTACCCCTTACAATTACTGAACTAACCTTACTGAACCTCAACCCTTTTTACCCCTGAATTTATTATCCAAACTAACTATTTTTACCTCTCAATTGACCATGATTAATCAATTACCAAACAAAAATCTATTAAGCTATATCCAAACCATCAATATTATCAAACCAACTAACGATTAATCATGAATTAACTACTGGAACCTTAATTACTCCTAATCAAACTACAAACAAACAGAAATCCAATTAATTATTGATTAATCCTACATTGACACCTAACGAGTTGACTGCCTTGAAATGATTAAGACAAATTAAATGATAGAATGACATTTAACCTAAAACATGCATTACTAATTAATTCAATTAACAGAATTTCTAACAAGCAAAAATCAGAAAATAGAAATAATAAAAGAAAAAATGGAATTAGAGGATAAAAACGACTTACTAACACTGGAACTCCGGCCAGCCATGGTTGCTTGAATCATCCAGGATTCTTGATCCGTAACATCCCTAATGGTGTGCTTTCAAAAGAAAACACATAATTAGGGATATTACGGTCAAGAATCCCCAAGAATTGAGTTAGGGTTCTTGGCCAGAAACTTTAAAAATTCATATTCGAGGAGTTCAGGGCATGTTTGAAACAAATGGGTATGGGGGTTAGGTAGAGGAGGCTAAGGCGAACCTAGGGTGTTATTTTAAGATTATTTGGCATACTTTAGGTCTTGGCCGGAAAACTTAAAATCAAGATTCAAAGTTTTCCGGCGAGATTTGAAGGAAACTAATGACAAAGTTGGAAAGAGGGGAACGAGATGAGTTGAGGGTGTTATTTTGGTGGCCATTGGAGGTGGTGACGTTCACCAACGGTAGGGTTCCGGTGAAATAAATGGTGTTATTCGAGGAGCTAGGGTAATATTCAAAGGAAACTAGATGCAGGGGTGAGAAGAGAAAGGGGAGATGATCTTGTGGTGTTAATCTGGTAGTCATTGGCATTAGTTGCATTTCCCGCCGGTGAGGGTTCCGGCGAGGTCGGTGAGAAGGCGGAGGGTGATACACTATGAAGAGGATGAAGTGATTATTAGGGTTACTGAAATGTAGGGTTATTTTATCTAATTTGTGTATTAATCGAGGACCATTGGATGAGGAGGGATGGACGACTTAGATCGAATTGACACCAAACGGTGCCGTTTAATTTAATGAGGGAGCAGGCCGGGTTGGGGCGGATTGGGTTGGGGTAGGGCTGTGTGTATTTGGGCTTGGCTTAATTTCAGCCCAACATAGCTAAACAGTCCACTTCCTTTTATTTATTCCTTTTTGGTTTCTTTTCGCTTTGTTTTCATTTTTGCATTTTTGTATTTTTTTTATTTTGCATTTTCTAATTTCATAAAAAATGTAAAAAAATTAGTACAAAAAGCTAATTACACCATTTAACTCCTAAAATTTTTTAAAAATCATATTTAAAGATGAATGCAACAATTATTAATTAAAATTGCCTAAGAACTAGTTTTTTGTGATTTTTTTTTAAATTGTTGTAAAATGAATTAATATCTACTTAATACTAAAATGTGAAATTAAATTCCTAATGCAAATGTATTATTATTTTTTTAATATGAATTATTATGCAACCAATTAACACAAAAATGCAACAAAATTCATAAAAAATGTAAAATCATTTTATTTGAAACTTTTGGAATAATTTGCTTAGGGCATAAATCACGTGCTCACAGTTGCCCCTCTTTGCCCGGAAACACGAAGAGTTTTCGTGCAAAGACAAGTGAGCGGAAATGAGAGATTTTTGCCCGTTTGCATATTCTGTGTGAAGCATTTTTAAAGAGTTGACCGCACCCTGCTTCAGGGGCTGCCTACATATCCCGGTCTAAACGGGAATCAGGTTAGTGTAGTTCAGGAGTGTCTGGTAGCTGGGACTACCAGGAGCCGTGATTTTACTGCTGTTATTGCCCGCTGACCTCCTTATTACACCGTGGTAAAACAAAAGAAGCTAGCCTAAGCTATGATCTTTGAATTACAAGAGATCCTATCTATGTCTTCAAACTTGCTCTTGTGTTGTCTTGAACTTGTATCTCGTGTTCTTCCAGTGGAATCCTTGTTGTTGCCTTGAAGATGTTTGGCCAATCCTCTTGATGATGCTTGACTACTACAATTTCAAATATGTGTCCATTTTTCAGGTGGTCTCCTGCTTGCGATGCTTGAAAAGGTATTCCCTTGTTCTCCAGGTGGGCTCCTGCTTATGATGCTTGAAAATGTATTCCCTTGTTCTCCAGGTGGGCTCTTGATTGCGATGCCTAAAAATGTATTCCCTTGTTCTCTAGGTGGCTTCCTGATTGTGATGAAAAAAACAAACACAGAAAATTTTCTGCCCCAGTATGGTGACTGCGAACACCATGTTATAAGATATTAAAATTAAAGGCTAAAATTTGGATTGTACTTCCCTTGTTTTCCAGGTGGGTGCCTGTTTGCTGCATTTGAAAAGATATTCCCTAATTCTTCAGGTTGGCTCCTGATTGTTGATTTTGAAAGATATTCCCTTATTCTTCAGGTGGGCTCCTGCTTGTTGAACTTTGAAAAGATACTCACTTATTCTTCAGGGGGGCTCCTGCTTGCAAAAAACCATACAAAATGAAGAAAATTTTCTGCCCCGGTTTGATAACTGGACGCGTTGTGTTACCGAATATTAAACTTGAAAGATAAGACTTGCATTATACTTCCCTTGTTCTTTAAGTGGGTGTCTGACTGCTATGCTTGAAATGTATTCCCTTATTCTTCAGGTGAGCTCATGCTTGCTAACTTTGGAAAGATATTCCCTTATTCTTCAGGTGGGCTCCTACTTGCAACAAACATACGAGATGCAGAAAATTTCTGCCCCAGTTTGATAACTGGGTGCATTGTGTTACCAAATATTGAACTTGAAAATTAAAGCTTATATTATACTTCCCTTGTTCTGCAGGTGGGTGCCTGACTGTTGTGCTTGAAATGTATTCCCCTGTTCTCCGGGTGGGCGCCTGCTTGCTGAATTTTGAAAATATTCCCTTGTTCTTCAGGTGGGTTCCTGCTTGCAAAGAAAATTTTCTGCCCCTGTTTTAATCAAAGAAAGATTTGTTAATATAAAATGGTAGTTAGCTGCTGGCATTCTTGTTCGCCATTCTCTCGCTTCCGACTTTGTTCTAACTTGCTTCCTTGGACTTGCTTTGAAATGCCATGACTTTTCGGCTTACTTTCGACCCTCTGATCATGATGACCCAAATGTTTTTACCCCGTGTTACTGTTTTTGTGTTTTTGTCTCCTTCTTGTGAAACTTTGCTTCTCCCTTACAATTTTCTGATTACCCCAGTGATGGTATTTCCCTTGGTCCTTTATGCTTTACTTTCTTTGATATGTCCCAACCTCGTTGTGCAATACAACTGGAAAGCTGGTAGTTAGCTTTTAGATCCTTTTTTTTTTAATAGATCTGACACTAAAATGTCTTATAGACGGATTTCAAGAGAATGAAATGCAATGACCTCGAAAGACTCTGAAAACGAATGAGTTGTAATGAAGAGAAAAAGGATAGGACTTATCTGGGTGGAACCGCTGGTACCATTGATCGTGCCATGCATTTCGGATTAACCAACCTAGTCTGTCCAACCAATCAACTGTCAATTGCCACATTTGTTGTTCCATACTTTCACAACCCGACTTTCGCCAAAACCCAAACCTTGCTTGTTTTGCCATGTTCCAAACATCTTTCAACCACAGACTTCCTTTATTTGCCCATATGAAAAACTCACTTTCGCCTTACGGTGACCGTGAGGGTTTTAACCAATAAGACTCTCTCATTTTTAATATCTCTCAAACTCACTTCGCCTTACGGTACCCGTGAGGGTTTTTACCAATAAGACTCTCATTTTACTAATTCTTCTGGTATCAGAGTGTTGTCCCTCATCATGCATCACGTTACCTGCTCGTATTGACATTTCTTAAGATTGATTAGAAGGTCTTTCTTTGGACCGTAATGTGGCTTTTGGATGGGTTTTAGAAAGAAGGGTATAGAGGCTCAAAATATTTCAACGTGGGTTCAAAATTACAACTTTCGGAATCATATTTCTGCAACAACCACGACTTCTGCCCTAGTTTCCTTCTTGGGGATTTTTGGATTTTTCTTTTGTTCTGACTGAACCTCAGTGAGGCTGCTTACGTACCCTTTCGGGATCAAGTCAAATGTAGTTCAGGTCATAAAATCGCTTGCGATGTTTCTTTTATTCTATTCTTTTTCATTGCTTTTCTTTCTTTTCTTCTTTTCCTTTTTCTTTTCTTTTCTTTCTTTTCTTTTCTTTTTTTTCTTTTTTTTCTTTTTCTTTCTTTTCTTTTCTTCTTCTTTTCTTTTTCTTTTCTTTTTCCACTGTCTTTCCCCTGTTTCTCCACTTAATTTCCCCGCTCGGATTTTTGAGTTTTTGTTGTTGATTCCGAAAGAGGGATACAAAAGAAAAATATAATAAGGCTCAAAGGGATAACAAAAGATAAAGTGTTTGGATAGCAGAACAAAATGCCTTCGTCGTTTCAATCTCAAAACATGCCAAATACAATCAGGTACATAAAGATAAAGAAATCATACATAATATCTTTTGACTACATTAGAGTTGACACCCATTTCTACACATTTCCCTTCCACATATGTTAGATACAATGCACCATTATACAACACTCGTGTTACAACAAACGGCCCCTGCTAGTTAGGAGCGAACTTTCCTTTTGCTTCAACCCAATGAGGTAAGATACGCCTCAACACCAATTTCCTTACTTCGAACTTCCGCGGACGCACTTTCTTGTGATATGCTTTTGCCATTCTCTGTTGGTATAACTGTCCGTGACGTATTGCTGCCAATCCTTTTTCATAAATCAAGTTCAATTGTTCCAAACGGGCTTTGACCCACTCATCATCTTCAATTTCTGCTTCAGCAATAATCCGAAGGGATGGTATTTCAACTTCTACAGGTATTACTGCCTCCGTACCGTACACCAATGAATAAGGAGTTGCTCCTACTGAAGTGTGAAGAGTAGTGTGATAGCCTAATAGAGCAAAAGGTAACTTCTCATGCCATTGCCTGGATCCTTCCACCATTTTCCGAAGTATCTTCTTGATGTTCTTGTTAGCTGGCTCGACTGCTCCATTCGCTTTAGGACGATATGGGGTAGAATTGCGGTGCGTCATCTTAAATTGCTGACATGGTTCCGCCATCAGATGACTGTTGAGATTGGCACCATTATCTGTGATAATCACCTTCGGAATTCCAAACAAACAAATGATATTTGAATACACAAAATCGACCACCGCCTTCTTGGTCACTGACTTAAAAGTTTTCGCTTCAACCCACTTAGTGAAATAATCAATGGCTACTAGAATAAAGATGTGCCCATTAGATGCTGCTGGCTCGATCGGCCCAATGATATCCATTCCCCAAGAAACGAAGGGCCATGGTGCCGACATTGTATGTAACTCAGAAGGTGGAGAATGGATCAAATCTCCATGTACTTGGCATTGATGACACTTGCGCACAAAACTGATACGATCTCGTTCTATAGTAAGCCAGTAATAACCTGCTCGGAGAATCTTCTTTGCCAACACATACCCACTCATATGAGGTCTACAAACTCCCGCATGTACCCCAGTCATGATAGTTTTAGCCTGTTTAGCATCCATGCACCTCAATAAACCTAGATCCGGAGTTCTTTTGTACAAAATTCATCCACTAAAGAAAAATCCGCTTGCCAAGCATCTAATAGATCTCTTTTGATCCCCTGTGGCTTGTGCTGGATATACTCCCATTATGAGGTATTCTTTAATATCATGAAACCACGGTGCACCATCAAGTTCTTCTTCCACCATATTAGGATAAACATGCTGGTCTCGGACTTGAATCTGCAACGGGTCCACATAAGCCTTATCTGGATGATGCAACATTGACGCCAAAGTGGCCAAAGCGTCAGCAACTTCATCATGAATCCTCGAAATGTGCCTGAAATCTATTGATTGAAACCGTTGACATAATTCATGCAAACATTGCCGGTAAGGTATGAGCTTTAAGTCTCGTGTTTCCCATTCTCCATGAATTTGGTGTACCAAAAGATCTGAGTCGCCCATAACCAAGATCTCGTGGACACCCAAGTCTATAGCCAGCCTCAAACCTAAGATACATGCCTCGTATTCAGCCATGTTATTGGTGCAGTAGAAACGAAGCTGAGCTGTAACAGGGTAGTGCTGCCTGTCTTAGAAATAAGTACCGCTCATATCCCCACGCCTTTGTTATTGGCAGCCCCATCAAAGAACAACTTCCACCCAGTTTATTTTATCTGGTTCTGATTCCTCAATATGCATTGTCTCCTCATCAGGAAAGTATATTTTCTGGTTCATATTCATCATTAACTGGATTCTCCGCTAGGTGATCAGCCACTGCTTGTGCTTTCATCGCAGTACGGGTCATGTATACAATATCAAATCCAGTGAGAAGGATTTTCCACTTTGCGAGCCTCCCTGTGGGCATGGGCTTCTGAAAAATGAATTTTAATGGATCCAACCGTGAGATGAGATAAGTGGTATATGCTGACAGGTAATGTTTCAACTTCTGTGCTACCCAGGTCAATGCACAACACGTCCTCTAAAGCTGAGTGTATTTTACCTCGTAAGATGTGAACTTCTTGCTGAGGTAGTAAATTACCTGCTCTTTCTTTCCCGTAACATCATGCTGCTTCAGTACGCATCCAAAAGAATTATCCAACACTGTCAGATAAAGGATCAAGGGTCTTCCCGGCTCTAGCGGAACCAACACAGGTGGACTAGCCAAATACTCCTTAATTTTGTCAAATGCTGCCTGACATTCATTCGTCCAATTGACCACAACATCTTTCTTTAGCAGCTTAAAGATAGGCTCGCAAGTTGTTGTAAGCTGAGCAATGAACCTGCTAATATAATTCAACCTGCATAGCAAACTCATCACTTCTTTCTTGCTCATTGGCGGTGGTAACTCCTGAATGGCTTTAACTTTGGACGGGTCTATTTCAATACCTCGTCGTCTTACCACAAACCCAAACAACTTCCCTGACGGAACTCGCAACACACACTTTGCTGGATTAAGTTTGAGATTGTACCTGCGAAGCCTCTGGAAAAACTTCCTCAGGTCTTTAACATGATCACACTGCTTTCTTGACTTTATAATCACGTCATCCACATAAACTTCAATTTCCCGATGCATCATATCATGGAACATGGTGGTCATCGCCCTCATGTATGTTGCCCCT
>MU745453.1:99287-185614 GCA_026770625.1 Nicotiana glauca
CACTTCACTGTGAGGTAAAGGGCTCTATTATGTTCAGTTCTTTCCAACGGCAACTCATCATCGGAGAATGTTACCCTGTTAACCTCGAAAATTTTATTTGCAATCTTCTCAAGATGATTCACAGTGATCTTATCTGGCATATGTGCTTCATTTAGAATCCTCATCAAATAAAGACAGTAATGAGATTTGTGACGGGGTTTTCCTTAATTGTTCCACGATTGAATAGTCTTGTGCCTTCATCTTTTTCAAAAATTCTTCAGCTTCTTATTCGGTAACATCTTTCTTCAGCAGTGCCAGATTGTCTTTAGTTGTTTTAATATTTCTCAATTTTTCAGGGGCAAAGCATCTCCCTGATCTAGTCAACCCATGAGTTTCGCACACTTCTTCTTTGACTTCTTTCCCTTTGTACATCACAGTCACCCGGTCATAATTCCACGGGATAGATTTTTCATTCACCACTGGCAACTGAGTCACCGGTTTAATGATAACGGGTTTTGTACGAGCACCTTTTACAACCAACACAGGCTTAACAATTGCTCTTGGTATTGTCACTTTAACAGGTTTTGGTTTCACAATCATCACTGGTTCACTGATTGTCTATTCCACTACGGCCAATGCCTTCCCACCAATCAATTTCTCATTTGCTTTATTCTCACTTGCCTTAATCATCATCACAGCTTGTGACGACTTCTTGTATTCTACCTTCTGCACTAATTCAATCATGTAAGTCTCATGATGAGTTGGTAATGGATTCTGCATGATATTGGGAGTTTCTGGAGCCTGTGCTTCAATTCTCCTAGTGTCAATAAGTTCCTGAATGGTAGTTTTCAGATGACAACATTTCTCCGTATCATGCCCTGGCGCTCCTCAGCAATATTCACAATTCACTGAATGGTCCAGGTTCCTCGGGGGAGGGTTTGGTATTTTTGGTTCAATTGGGTTTAACATTCCAAGCTGCCTCAATCTATGAAACAGGTTAGTATAAGATTTTCCTAACGGAGTGAAAGTCTTCTTCTTTTGCAACCTATCATTATTAGCAGTAGGGTTGGGTCGGAAATCGGTTCCACTGGGATTTCTGTAAGTTCTAGGAGGTAGGTATGTATTTTGGGTATGATAGGTATTTTGAGGAGTGGGTGCACGCCAGGGTGCCTGAGTTTGCGGATAAGTTTGGGCATGGTGAACTGAAAAGTGAGGAACGGGAGGTGGGTAATAGTGTTGTGGTGGGACATATGGAGTATGTGGGTAGGTTTGGGGATGTGGGCGAGGTTGGTGATAATATTGTGAAGGACCCCTGGACCATGCTCTCAACTCCACCACTGTTACATCTTCTTTTTTCTTCTTTCCCAAAACCCTTCCAGTGCCAGTCTGGATGGCCTGGGTAGTTGCTTTTATTGTAGAGTAACTCATAATCTTGTTGGATTTCAAACCTTCTTCTACCATGCTTCCCATCTTTACTACTTCATTAAAAGTTTTCCCCACTACTGACACTAGATGACCGTAATAAGTAGGCTCTAAAGCCTGCAGAAAATAATCCACCATTTCACCCTCTTTCATCGGCGGATCGACCCTCGCGGCCTGCTACCTCCATCGAAATCCATATTCTCTAAAACTTTCTCCAGGTTTCTTTTCAATCTTGGTCAAGGAAAGACGATTGGGGACAATCTCAAGATTATACTGAAAGTGGTTTGCAAATGCTTGGGCTAAGTCACCCCATGTGTACCATCGGGTATGATCTTGCCTTGTATACCACTCTAAAGCCGATCCACTGAGGCTTTGGCTGAAGTATTCCATTAATAATTCATCTTTTCCTCCAACACCCCGCATCTTGCTACAAAACCCCCTCAAATGGGCTACGGGGTCGCCATGCCCATCTTAAAGATCAAACTTCGGTAATTTGAAACCCGCAGGCAGTTGTACTTCAGGAAACAAACACAGGTCTTTATAAGCGACACTTACTTGTCCTCCTAGACCTTGTATGTTTCGGAATGATTGTTCCTAACTTTTTTACTTTGCGTATCATCTCCTCCTGCTCGGAGTTCTTAGGAGGCTTTTCTTCTTCCGCTGATATATCAATAAGAGGAGTATAAGAGTATGGCTCATGAGGTTTGAAAGTAGGCTCGGGCGGATAATAGTGGTTTTCCTGAGTGTGAAACAAGGGTTCACTTGAAGATTTGTGTAACATGGCGGGCGGAGGAGCCACGTACACAGGAGCAACTGGTGGTAGAGGACATGGAATTTGTTTTGGTAGTGGAGGTGGTGGTGTTTGAGAAGCGGTTGCATAGTATGGCTGGTAAGTAGGGTAGGCCGAGGAAGGGTTCACGGTGGGAGGATCTTGTGATTGAACTGGTGATGGGACATAGGCAGGATTGGCAAGATAAACTGGCAGGGGATGTCCTTTTGCCCAGTCCTGGTACATCTCGGTCGTTTGTTGTTTCAGCTTGTACATTTTTTCTTTCATAACATTGACATCCACTATTTCTTCCTCCCTAGTCGTGTCAATAATAGTTGCTTCGATCTCTTGGCTAACCATTTTCGACATATCTTTGGAGCGGGTATTATATGGATGAGTTTCCAGAATGCCAACTAGCTAAACCACCTATCTGGACTCATCAATAACAACAACGTTATTAGTGGTTAGGGCATTAACAGACAAAGAACTGCACATTTGGAGCATGGATGCACCTAGGCAATTATCGATTTCTAATATGCATTTTCCCGGCCGTGTGCGTCATCCCGGCTTATTTGTTCTCAATTATGATTTCTTTCTTTTATTCTTGCCTTTTTCTTTGCTTTGCCATTTTCTTTTGTTGCGGCTTTTCCCTCTTTTTGTTTTCTTTTCTTTCTTTTTTCTCCTCCGCTTCTTTTTATTTTTTCACTCTTCTTTTGGCTTTTTATTCTTATTGTATTTTCGTATTTTTCATATGGCTATGGTCGGATCCTATAAAATTGCCTATATATCTCAACCGTGCCTGAATCAGATCAAGTGAATTTTTGCCAATTAATAAAAATAAATAAAAAAAGCAAGAAAATAAGAACACAAATTTTTGGGAATTTTCAAATTTTCATTAATGACAACTGATCACATCACTACTAGGCTATTGTTTTCATTTTCAAAATCTAAAATACAGACTCAAGACTTGACTATTTTTTTAGGAGTACATCAAAGCTTCAAACCCTAGGGCCCACGGGGCGTCATTCGGCATCGCCGCGGGCCTGCTCGCAATACCCCTTTGTAATTGCTCCAAATCATTCATAATTTGTCGGACAAATATCAGCACTGCTGCAGAAGATGTGGCATAACCCATCTTTTCACCATCCTGGTACCCTTTAACAACATAGCGTGCAATGCCCCGAATCCTTTCCCTAATTTGGCCCTTTTCTTGGAGAAGTCGGCTTATTTGTCGGGTCCGGGCTTCAAGTACTTGAGAATCTTGGAGGTGAAGATCTTGTAGCAATCTTATTTCCTTTTGCATTTCAGCAATCATCTCATAACAACGATCCCTTTCAGCCTGAAAGTTTTTGTCTAACCGGGCCGCTTTTTCTTCTCGAGCATTTGCTTTTCTTCTCATGTTGTCAATGGTCCCTTCATAGTCTCTTTTTATCTGTTGAACATACTGTGCTCTTTCCTCAGTTTTCTAGGCCCAGTATGCTCGAAGTCTCGCCATGTTCCTTTCGGATTTTTCTAACTCTTCTTGGAAATCCGTGACTTGTTTTTTCAACCCCTTGATCAATCGTTCGTCAGACACGCTTCTTTCTTGATTTCTAGCATCGATTTTCATTTTTTGAATCTGTGCCTTAAGAGCTTCATTTTCCTGGGCCAATTTCTTTTTCTCCCCTTCATCAGCTGCAATTTGCACACTTTTCTCAAATTGGAGGTCCCGCATCTGTTGCTCCAACGCCCCAATTTTAGCTCGGTATTCTTTCTCTTTTGCCAACTAATCCCATCGGACTTGGGCTCTGTCAGTAAACTGCTATACATGGCGTCTCTTAGCGGGTCTCCCAGGAATCTGGAACCTTTTGCCGAACCAGATCAAATACTTGGGGTCCATTTCACCCTTTGCTCGGTCTTGTATCATAGTGTTAGGTTGCAGAAACCGACTTTCATTCCATATCTTTCTAATTCTTGCTTCCGGTAAAGTAGCTTTAGGACCCAACTCAATAATTTGTTCACTCAAATCCTCATCGTTATGCACTATTTGGAACCTCCCGAATTGTCGCAGGACCCTGTAAGGCGCGTAAGGTTGTATGCTCTGAATACCCATTAGAAAAATATAGGGGACTTCTGCTGAAGTGTAGACAGCTTCAGTATCGAGGAGCCACCCATAAGCCCACTCAATCTTATCTGAGGTCACCGATCTCAAGCATGATGACCAAGCTTCAACACCCTCAGGAAAGTTAATGCCTGTGACCCGGGTTTCAAATTCACTAATGCAACTGAGCCCGGTTAAACCGAAATTCATATACCCTGTACGATGGAATAGATGCTCTTGGATCAACATTAGTAGTAAGAGATTACATCCCTGAAAGAATTTCTCGCCCTCTCGGCCTTTGGTGAAAGCTCTATACATCTCTGCTACGATCATAGGAACTACCGTGCTAGTAGGTTTCTTTGTAGCCACATCCAACATCCCTACTAGCCCGAGGTCTATGTGACCGTCTTTCCTTGGGAAATCTCAATTCCTATAAAAGCCACCATAAATGCTAACCCTCGCCGAGCCTCCCGTTTATCTTTGTTTCCAGCATGTGTCAGGCAGGTGTTGGGTTCTTCAAAACCCCTTCGGTTGCCATAACGATGATAGAGAAAATGCAAAGTACAATACCCTTTCACTAGACACGGGTCTTGGACATCCCGACTGATATTCAGCAAATCTAAGAAGCTGTGAAGTGTAACCGATCTCGGTGATAAGGGATATCTATTTCGCATGTTTCCATTAAGACCTGCATACCCTGCTATCTCTTCCAATGTCGGTGTGAGCTCACAATCAGAGAATCTGAAAACATTTCGAGTTGGATCCCAGAACGGTATCAATGCTTCGACAATATCCTTTCTCGGTTTTATAAATCCCACAAGGCCACCTAGAATTTTTACCACTGATTCTCTGCTTCCATCTCCGAGGCCATCTCACAACATATGGAGCTTAAGGGGGATCTCGCTCAGGACTGAGAAGGTTTCGATGTCGTTTGAATTCATCCTACACATTTTATTTAAAGGAATTTAATGATTAAAGGGAAAATGGTTATTTTTGAAAAAAAAATTTTGTTTAAGAATCTACACCCATCAAAATTTCACATCCTGGGGCCTGTGGGGCATCACTCAGCATCGCCACAGGCCAACGCAAGACTGAGAAAGTTTAATGTCAATTGTGGGTATTTTAGCAAAACTGGCCATGTAATGGCTTATTTTGACAAAGTGGCTATTTTTTTCTAAAATTTTGGCGGAGAAGACAAAACTTGATTTTGTGGATACGGCCTTTCAGCACTTCCGAAAGGGAGATTTTAAGGTTGTGCCCGCAAATTATTTAAAATTGATCTGGGGTGGATGTTCTTGCAAAAATGGCCCTCCGGCGTCCTTTAGAGGGACATTCGGCTTATTTTAAACAAAAATGGCATCACCCGACTTATTTATAACAAAAATTAAAATTTTACATTTTTTGGCTATCTTTGCAAAAGGGGTGGTTGGACCCGTCAAGGGTTGCCTACGCATCTCACATCCGGTGAGAATCAAATAAGCGTAGGTCGGGCCGATTGGCGAAAATCAAAACTATTTTTGACCAACAATTTACTTTTCTATATTTTTTCAAATATTTCTCTTTTCTTTTTTTTTTTCAAAAATCCGACAGCATTTCGGTATTATTTAGGCATTAGGTTTTCCAACAAATGATTACCCTCACTTAGTCCTAACAATACTATTTTTCAATTTTTCATTCATTGTGTACAAACCGGTCAACATGCGGAGCCGAGCAAATAAATTCAAGTAGCACGTAATATGCATCAGGATGGTCATTTCAATTTGGGTCACCTGTCCTAGATGGACCCAACCCCTATGTTGAGTCCCCTAAGTCAAAATGCACGTGATGCAAATAATCGTCCTACTAGGGATCCGGCATGAGTTTATTGTTCTTCTAGGTTTAAACCATAGGTTTATTAGTCTAGACCTGGCTTACCCGAGCGCACAACTCGGGCCGAGGGGGAGGCAGCGTACCGGGGATACAGAAGCTCCGTCGGCTTTGCAACTTATCCAAACCTCGTTCTAAATTGGGAAAAAGACTCTAACAGAAGAGAAGATACACGAAGTGCATCATTCTCCATGATGTAGAAGACTCAGAAAGAGGGAGGGATTCATGACAGTTTATATACAATTCAACAAATATTAAAGCGGTAAAACATTTAGCACGTATGGCATGGAACATGTATCAAAATCAAAATAAGCCAAATACAACAATTTAACTGAGCTCGAATTCTTGAACCCTGAATCGAAGTTCTGGGTTCTTTTTCCCCAGCAGAATCGCCAGAGCTGTCACACTTCCTTTTTCCGAAGCTTTACTACACCCCGGGGAAGGGATATAATAAAGAAGGAGTTTTTCCACTTAAAGGACAATCGAAACGGGATTCATTTATTAAGAGATTCAGAGTTGCCACTTGGGAGATTTATGGTGTCCCAAGTCACCGGTTTGAATCCCAAATCGAGGAAAGGGTTTGACTCTGTTTAACAGTCGTGAACCAGAAATCCGAGTAATGAATTCTATTAAACCGGAAGAAGGTGTTAGGCACTCCCGAGTTCCATGGTTCTAGCACGGTCACTCAACTGTTATATTTGTCTAAAATATCTGATTTTAATACATGTTAAACCTACAGTGCAATTTTAAAGTTATTTATCGTTTTTTGTCAATTATTATTTTTATTTAAGAAAGTGAACATTGTTTAAGAATGTGTTTTCGGATCACGTCACATGAAATGCACCCGGATCCTTGACACATTCTTATTCAATATTTTTGGATTTTGATTTGGGCCGCATGAAATGCATACCGGTATTAGGAAGGTAAGATTATTAAAAATCGCGCCTAAAGCGACTAACGTATTGTTATCTTTTGGAAAGGCCGTGAAATTCGCTAAACGGCTTCTCCCGAATACTAAGTATTATTGAATTAAGTAATTAATGAGGGCCCCGCAACTATATCTTTTATTTAGCGAGGCTCGTCTCATTTTTAAAGGCCAACTTAAAGTAACTAAATTTTCTATTTATATTGTTTGTCTCTAAAGGTCAATTAATTCACGAATATAAATTAGGACTTCGAATTCATGTCCGAATTCAAACAAAAGGGTAAACCTTTTAGCTTGAACCCGCTACCTAATTCAAGACCCAATTTTATATTTACGAGTTAATTTCCCATAATCCTAATTTAATTTGTAAAAAAGGAATTTTGACTATAGCAAACTTGTTTTCTTTATATCTAGAAATTCTGAAACCCAATTGTATTTAGAAGTGGGTTTCTCATCAGCCTTGGCCCAGGCCCTACGAGTGCAACATTAAGAAATAAAATCTGGGCCATTCTTCTTACTAATAGGCCTAAAAACGGCTTGAGGGCAGCCTGAGCCCACAATTTAATTCAATTAACTGCTGGTTTAAAGTTTAATCAAATTGCCTCAAATATTTTTAACAATTGTGATCAGAAAATGATTAACAACCTGGAAATTGAGATTTACTAGTACAAACAAACTGATGGCTTATGCACTAAACTACACTAATGTTAATAATCAATACTTCAGCAATCTAATCCCTTGAAATTACTATTAATAATGCCTATCTTTCACAGTATAAATCTGTTAATGACTTTGATTTAAAGTTTTCTTAATCATAACTAACACAATATTAAATAACGAACTGACTGTTTACGTGAATAAGAAATAAAATATTTTCACGTTCCTTTCAAATTGCTTATAGTATAGGATCAAACAATCTCTAATGCTTTAATCCTCTGAAATTTTACTAATTACTTAATTTCAAAACCTCTGATTACAACTCAACGCTTATGAAATTTATACTAATAGAATGGACACCGCTAAATATAAACATTCATATAATCCTATGAAACACTCGACTTAGTTTAACAATCCACAGTCTAATTAAAGTCCATTTATTATCATATCAACTAAAGTATCAACTACAGCAGTTCACTATCTAAGAACACCAACTAAAAGTAGTCCGAATTATACAAAATCATCACAAGTCTATGAATAGGTCGCTTTAATAAAAAAATCAGAATGAAAGGCTAAATGAAACTTTAGACTCCAAATCTGCATATATTCATACGGCAAGTATTCAGCTTATAATTGCTAGAGCTACAGCTGTGTACTTGAAGTCAAGTCACAAGGACAGAAAAATATGAATAAGCAGCAGCACGCAAAAGCAACGAACAAGGACCAGAATATAAGTCAGGGAAAAATGAACTCAATCAAAACACAGCAAATATACTCAAAATCAATCCAAGAAATCATAGATCACTCTCAATAATGCGAATCACTTAGCTACAGCTTGATTGAACCTCAAATGAATCGAAATGCTTCAATACTCAAGTATAAAACAGAGAAAACAGAAAGTTTTGAACTAATTCTAATCTCAAAATGATTAGCGGAACAATATTTTTTGTGGTTTTGTTTTATAATTTTCCTGTTTTTGGATTTCTGGAAGATTTAATAAGATCTAAATTCAAAAGGAGTTTTTGGGAGGGAAATTTGGAGGTTCTAAAACTTCTAAAACAAGGCAAATGAATGCCTATTTATAGATAATTCTAGGGTATGGCTTCAGATTTTATTTTACTCTTTAATCCGCTTTCTATTTCTATTTTTACCCCTTTATTTCTAACTTGTTTCACAAGTAAGTACACTTATTTAGCTAAAATCTACACTAGAGCCCAATCTAGAAGATTCTATACCAATTATATTTCCTATATTACCCTCACTTCATTTTAGAAATTACTAAATCTAATTAAACTACCCTTTTGTATTGCCCAAACTACCCTTTTTACCCCTTACAATTATTGAACTAACCTTACTGAACCTCAACCCCTTTTACCCCTAAATTTGTTAACCAAACTAACTATTTTTACCTCCCAATTGACCATGATTAATCAATTACCAAATAAAAATCTAATCAGCTATATCCAAACCATCAATATTATCAAACCAACTAACGATTAATCATGACTTAACTACCGGAACCTTAATTACTCCCTAATCAAACTACAAGCAAATAGAAATCCAATTAATTGTTGATTAATCCTAAATTGACACCTAACGAGTTGACTTCCTAGAAATGAGTACAACAAATTAAATGATAGAATGACATTTAACCTAAAACATGCATTACTAATTAATTCAATTAACAGAATTTCTAACAAGCAAAAATCAGAAAACAGAAATAATAAAAGAAAAAATGGAATTAGAGGATAAAAATGACTTACTAATACTGGAACTCCGTCCAGCCATGGTTGCTTGAATCCTCCAGGAATCTTGATCCGTAACATCCCTAATGGTGTGTTTTCAAAAGAAAACATATAATTAGGGATATTACGGTCAAGAATCCCCAAAAATTGAGTTAGGGTTCTTGGCCAGAAATTTTAAAAATTCATATTCGTGGAGTTTCCGGGCATGTTTGAAACAAATGGGTATGTGGGTTAGGTAGAGGAGGCTAAGGCGAACCTAGGGTGTTATTTTGGGATTATTTGGCATAATTTAAGTCTTGGCCGGAAAACTTAAAATCAAGATTCGAAGTTTTCCGGCGAGATTTGAAGGAAACTCATGATAAAGTTGGAAAGAGGGGAACGGGATGAGTTGGGTTTGTTATTTTGGTGGCCATTGGAGGTGGTGGCGTTCACCGGCGGTAGAGTTCCGGTGAAATAAATGGTGTTATTTGAGGAGCTAGGGTAAGATTCGAATGAAACTAGATACATGGGTGAGAAGAGGAAGGGGAGAGGATCTTGTGGTGTTAATCTGGTAGTCATTGGCGTTAGTTGTGTTTCCCGCCGGTGAGGTTTCCGGCGAGGTCGGTGAGGAGGCGGAGGGTGATACACTATGAAGAGGATGAAGTGATTTTTTGGGTTACTGAAATGTAGGGTTATTTTATCTAATTTATGTATTAATCGAGGACCATTGAATGAGGAGGGATGGACGGCTTAGATCGAATTGACACCAAACAGTATCGTTTTATTTAATGAGGGAGCAGGCCGGGTTAGGGAGAATTGGGTTGGGGTAGGGTTGTGTGTATTTGGGCTTGGCTTAATTTCAGCCCAAGATGGCTAATCAATCCACTTACTTTTATTTATTCCTTTTTGCTTTCTTTTTGCTTTGTTTTCAATTTTGCATTTTTGTATTTTTTTTATTTTGCATTTTCTAATTTTATAAAAAATGTAAAAAAATTAGGAAAAAAATCTAATTACACCATTTAACTCCTAAAATTATTTAAAAATTATATTTAAAGATAAATGCAACAATTATCAATTAAAATTACCTAAGAACTAATTTTTTGTGATTTTTCTTTAAATTGTTCTAAAATAAATTAATACCAACTTAATACTAAAATGTGAAATTAAATTCCTAATACAAATGAATTATTATTTTTCTTTAATATGAATTATTATGCAACCAATTAACACAAAAATGCAACAAAATTCATAAAAAATATAAAATTATTTTATTTGAAACTTTTGGAATAATTTATTTTGGGCAAAAATCACGTGCTCACACTGTAGTCCCCAAATGTAAACATCCATTGGATATCCGGGGTGTCATCCCGTAGTCCAACTCATAGTGCATAGGTATCTACCGGAATATCGATCTGTAGTCCCAAATATAAATATCCAGTGCTGGGGGAATCTACCAGGCGCAGTCTCGTAATTCCAATATAAATGTGCAGGGGGATCTACCAGAATACCTATCCACAGTCCCAAAATAAACATTTCAAGGGGATCTCCCGGGATACCAATCCGTAGTCCAAAAATAAACACACAACAGCAACACAAATAATATTCAATTCAATCAAAATCTCATACCAAGGTAAAACAGGTATTCCTAACCTAGCATGCTCTATAGAATTCAATTAACAGTTTGAGCAAGTAAGGCAATTAAGTCAATTAGACATGTTTCCCTAAGCTAACACTAGGCTGAAAGTGCAAGTAGTATAAACAGGGAACAAACAAAGTTATAGTTACTTAATGAAAGTATGATTTTCAACAATTAGCATAAGTATGCACTCTTCACCTCACCTACAAGGAATTTCATATATAAACAATACCAAATCCTAAGGGGAGTTCACCCAAATGAGGTTAGGCAAGCCACTTACCTCTAACCATCTCAAAAATCAACCCGAAACCATGCTCTTTACATGAGTACTCAACTCCAAATGGCCCATACTATTCATATAAATTGTATAATGTAAATATAAATTCAATTGACTGATTCCATTAATTAATTCTAAACTAATATGCAAAATTAGGAAAAATGACCAAAACATCCCCAGGCCCACGCCTCGGAATCTGGTAAAATTTACAAATTTGGAATCCTCACACTCTCACAAATTTATATATAAAAAAGTTACTCCAATCCGACATCAAAATCTTGATCAAAACTCAAAAATTAGGTCTAAGAACTTTTTCCAATTTTTCTCCAACTTTCACACCAAATTCGAATTCAAACGATGAATTTAAGCACATATTCGTGGAAATTAATCAAAACCGACTAATAATTACTTACATAAAACACCTAGGTGAAAATCTCTCTCGAAATTGCCAATCCCGAGCTCCCAAATCAATTTTCCGAGTTTTGAGACTAAACCCTCGTTTTGCCCCTTTTTCTGACCAGTGAAACTGATGTTTTAAGCGGCAATACCAAACAAGAGGGAGGGGGAGTGGTTTGTGTGGTACCAATTTTTGCTTAACTGAACTATAGAATTACCTGGTTCTTCTAGGTGTTCCAACTACTACCGTTTGCAAAATAATAAATACAAAATATAAAGAACAGAGAGATTTTTATGTGGAAAACACCTGGCTGAAAAGGGTAAAAAAACCACGACCTACTACTCAGCAGGATTTCCCCAAACATCCACTAAAATCACTGAGCCAAAACAGCATTTATAGAATTCTTTTTAAATCTAAGGATTAACTCTATTCCCATTGTGGCACACAACCTCAACTGTTGCGACAACTTCAAGTTAACTCTAACTTGAACACTTTAGGTACCTAATACAATTACTTCTATGAAATCTGAAAGGTACAATGTAAAATCACCTACTACAATTGAACTAGAATAAAAGACAGACACATGGAATTGGTTCTTCTATCTCGTTCAAGTAGCTTCAGGATTGCACACTCAAATCACACATAAATTGCTTGCAAAATTGCGTTGCTCTTTTTCTCTCAATTTAAGTTTAACTTATGCTTATGTGCATTACTTATAAAAGAGAAAAACACTAACATTTAATAGCTTAGTAATTAGATTTTGACTGGGATTCAATTGCTACTCTTCTATCGTAGAAGAGTTCATGATGATCTCAAACTCTAACACTATATTCATCCTAAATTGTATTCTCTTAACCTAAGGAGTCTTTCTCTCTTTATCCAATATGCAACCTTTTCGATCAGATCATGAGGTATTGATTCTTGATCAGTTAGATTTATCTCCTTCATGTGCATCTCACATGTACAGGTTGATCATGAGTGTGCTTCACAAGATGGACCTGGTCCATGTATGAGTTCTTTTGTCAATCTTCAAAACATAACCTATTCTTGGGCTAACAAATTCCCTCTTTTTGATGATGACAAACTCTGTGCTTTCGACTTATTTGGATCTTGTAAGAACTAAGCTTAACCATCAATACAAAGTGTTGAAAATTCACTTATCATCAAGGAACATGTTAATTAGGTTATAAATATCACTTATTCAGAATGTGTAAAGCACAGTATCTCTTCCCCTTTTTGGCATCATCAAAAAGTTGCATACAAAGTGTGAGTCCCAAATTTTAATAAGTACTTATTGCCACTGGGGCAACTGGAAGTGCAATCATGGTTTAATCATGAATAATCAAGCAAACATATTTAAACTATCAAGGAAAGATTAACATTGAACAAGAGTAAACCATTAGATATCATTAATAGAGATATTTTGTCATCACAATCCACAACCATAAGGAAAAAACATTTAAAACACGAGCAAAAAGATAGAAAAATCCCTAATCTGGGTCATTGAAGATACTAGACAGGTTCATGAGACAAAAACTAGGATTTCGAAGGCTTAGAGGAGCTAGAGGGTTGGTTTTAGGCTGGGAGAAGATTCAGCATATTATGAAGAATTCCATAATTCTTCTCCTTTTCTTGGGTAAGCTCAGTTATGTAAGCATCCCTCTCATATTCCACCTCTGCCACACGAGCCTTGAGCTTAGCTATCTCACTATCCTTGGCTTCACATTCCTGAACTAGAGCCTTGACTTTACTATTGATAGGAGTCTTCTTGGATGAACGAAGTTCATTTGGGATGGCACTGACTATGTAGTCATAAGCAATTAGAGTGTTAATGCCAAAATGATCCTTACTTGAGGCTATTTCCCATTTCTTCACAAACACATTGAACCTATCCAAAATCGTGGTCAGAATAAAGCCATATGGGGTATCATGAGCCTTGGAGCCATTGATGACCCTGTCCAGTAGCTTGATGATGAAGGCAGGCCAATTAATTTGCCTTCCACTTTCCAGGCACTCCATAACAACTAGGTCATTATAATTGGCAATGTGACTTCACTCCTGTTTGGGCAATAGGCACTTGTTGACAAATTCAAACAAGACATTGTGCTGAGGCCTCATTTCATTTTTCTGAACAGCCCCCGCTTCGTTCACATCCTCAGGATCACAAAACCTCCTGGTAATTTCAAGGGCAGTAGGAAGGTAGTCCAGACAATGACACATTTTCCTTGTATAATCATCAAACCCTTCAGAGGGTATATCAAGGATTTCTCCCAGATTTTCTACATCAAAGGACACTTGAATTCCTTTCACCAGGCTGCTAACCTTGCCATCCTGAACCTCTATATTTACCATAAACAAAATTATCTCATTCTTGGCTAGCCTACCATCCATCTGAAGGACCATGTTCTTCCACCCTGAGCAGCTAAGGCATCTACCAGTCCCATCATTCCTAGCTCCACTAGGTCTTTCAGCAGTCTACCCTTCTAAATCTTTCTTTTGCCAAACATGGAAAGCTTGTCTTGTTCAACATTAGAATCAACTTCTACTTCTTATCCACTCCATTACTCATCTTCAAAAAATTTCACTTGTTTTCCTTTCACAACAGACCTTGTCCTGTTGGCTAATGAAGGTTCACTAGCCTCAAACATAGAGGAAGACTTCTTGGAATAAGTCTTGGGCTTTTTGGGCTTGGGGTTATGAACCTATTGAACTTGTTGAACTTCCTCCTGATGGACCTATTTCATCTCCTCAACCTCCACAGCCTCTGATGACTCTGTAACCTTCCCTATTTCTTTAGCCATGTTTACCATGAAAATGGTAACAACAATTAAATTTATAAATAGGATTATTAAAATATGTGATCGATTACCGAGCTAGTTGTTAGGGAAATTGATGCTAATAATATGGAATTTAGCGATGAAATGCAAGCTAAAATGAGATAGTAATCAAACCAAAGGGCTTGCCACTCGGGATCAACATAAGGGTTGAATTCCAGCTATCGGGGATAGTCAGGGATGGGATAATGGTTGAAGATATAATTAAACAAAGATCTTTAAGGCCAATACTAAGCTATGTGATGAAGAACAACTAAGAAAGTGATAGATATCGAGGCCACCTCGGTCCAATGAGAACGAACAAGTTAGAAAGAAAAGAGAGAGAGAGAGAGAGAGAGAGAGAGAGAGAGAGAGAGAGAGAGAGAGAGAGAGAGAGAGAGAGAGAGAGAGGTAGAGAGAGAGAGAGAGATAGAGATATTATTGTACTTGTGGAGAAATGGAGCAACATCAGTCAAGTTTACAAAGTAATAGGGATCCCCTTTATATAAGAGGGGAATCCATTATGGTAAAGAACATGTTAATTGTAAAGGTATTGAGATAGGACGGCTAGACATGACGTCTTGAAAATAGGCCCTGGATAGACCAAACATGTCAGGTTATGTCGCATGCCTTGGGAAATCCCCTCTTGCCTACCATAGCTTGTTGTACCTGTCAGAATATGATATCCTTTGGACCGATATAAATATTGAGCCTCGAGGATGAGTATCGACCTTGGCTCCAAGCTTTGAGGGGCACGACCGCGAGATGGTTCTATGATGGGGAATCAGACCCTCGAATTCGCCGTATACAGATAGTCTCCACATTTTTTAAAGTGACATCGACAATAAACGATAAGAAATGGTTCTTACCCCTTCTTCTTCTAGTTTCCTTGCAAACAGATACAAGGTATTAAGGCGCATTACATGCACCCTTCCTATAGATTTCGGCATTGACTGTGGCAGTTGGCTTCCTTCGATATACCTAGGACGCTTTTATAAATACTTGTTTCTTCCTTTTTAGATTCCATTTTGTGTTTAAAACCCTTAGTGAGGTCTTTTTCCCCTCGTTCTCATTCTTTCTTAGGGGTGTAATCCACTCTTTCTTCTTTTCTCAGATTTCTCCAAGGATGACGAATATTACCACTTCTATTTCCCAAGAGGTTATGGGCTAATTCTCTTCACTTTTCTCTCGAGGTAAAGTAGCCACTCCCTCCGGTGCTGAGCAGTGTGTTCTGGGAACCTTTGTGAAGACCTCTAATTTTAGGGTCGAGAGACCCTTCTCGAAGTCAGGGCACCACGAGCCTGTAACTCGGTATATTAGTTATATAACGGACATCAAAATAGTGAAGGCAGACTGTTGCTGGGGAGATACCGTGCTCGTGGAGATCCACGCTCGGGATGAATATATTACGGCTCATAAAGCTGGCTTTTTGAGTGTGTATACCTACCTATTCTCTTTGAGGCCGGTAGGGTCGTCCTCACCCCTAATTGACCCCATGATTCCTGACTTCTGCTTGAGTTACCAGTTGACTATAGGTCAAGTCCACCATTCATTCTGGCACGTGGTTAATATGATCATGCATTATTAGAGCATGATAGAGGGAATTTCATTCACCCTAAACCACTTTATCCGGATGTATAGTCCTCGTCTACTTCATTGAGGCTTAGTAGATCTTCGCTATCGAGCTTTGAGGTCCTTTTTTGCCATCACCGATGAATTAGGGAATGATACACGGTTAAGATGATTTGTCCGATTGAGGACGTCTAATTTGATTCTAGCAAAAAAAAATGGTATTCCCTGAGAAATGGAATGATGGGCGTAAGTAGACGTGGTGCCCTTTCCTTTTCTTGGTAAATTTTCGTTATAAATCTGACTCTGCCTTTTTATCTTTTTAACCGCAGCAATCAACCCTGGTGCGATGCCAGACCTTTCGGGTTGGGTTGGACGTTTGCACTCTATCATATACCCACCAAGCGTGATGGGATTTATCCCAAGCTCGTTGGGAGGCCGGGGCCTTGGTAAGCCTTAAGTCTTGACGCATCCGTGCATTTTGATGTAGCTTTATGTTAATAGCATTCTCTGTATCGTGCATTTTAACATCTGTATCTACGTAGGTCTGGGAGGAAACATACTGGTAAGGGAGGTGTCGTCCGTTGGAGGGGACACTCAGATGCTTGACGAGGAGAGGAATAGGCATGTGAGCCTACCGATTGAGCCGCCGGAGCCCAAGAGGATCAGAGTTGAGGATTCCAAGGTTGACCTATTGGCCCCAATATTTGGGCGATGGGAAATCCTCGTGTCGAAGGTGAGGTAGAAAGCAACTTCTCGACACCCTTTGAAAAACGTTTGGGGTTGATTGTCCCTCAGGGCATAGGAATAGATGTTTCCGGATAGGAGACTGATGTTGGCATGGCTCAGATTCGTGGTCATGAGGCAATGAATGGGCATCGAGCACAGACCTTGAATTCATAGGTGGTCGGAGTTCTCCCTGAACTGGGATACCCTTGACAGGCAGTTTGGAGGGAACTCGAGCTGGGTCTCCGGATGAACAGAGGATAGAGATTATGATTAATCCTGCTAGCTTTTTAGATATTGTTGATTCTCCAAAGGGGGATATCCTTCCATCTTTCGGAATGCAAGAGGAGTCTCGCGAGGAGCATTTTATGGCGGGAGCACTGGTCAAAGGCGCAGACGCGCTCGGGAGGCAGGCGATCATCCGTGAGGATAGTTTCGACGTTGATGCCTCATCTATTTTTTGCGAGATGGGCACTCTTTGTAAGCGGGTAACTTCATCTAGCTTTATTTGCTGCTTCGAGTTGCTCTATACTTTATCTTCTTAACTTTTTTATGTGGTTTCAAGCCAAGGCGCTTTATAACTAGCCCTCACCCAGTGTCAGGATGAGGTGAGTCGTCGTGAGCGCGAGCAAGCTTTTTTCACCGACTAGGTTAACTATCATTTTCTTTTGCTATCACTTGAGCCCTTGTAAAATTTTATCGTTTTTAACTCTTCGTGCCTCGATCTGTACAATTTGAGAAGGAAAATGCCTTGCTGAGAGGGGAGTTTCGGGCCAAGGATACTGAAATCTCCGAGCTTAGCCGCATGTGAGTCAGGTGTCTTCTAAAAGGTACAACCTTAGAGAAGAGAGTTACCTTGATTGAGCGTCAACTTTAGGGTGCGAGGTAGGATAATGGAAAGTATAAGAGCCTTTATTTTGAGTTGTTTTCTGCATTGGTCGCGATCAAATTTGAGGCTGAAGCACTTGAATATTCGCATGGGGGAGGAGCTGTTGTCGTAGATTCCTATGTTGAGAGGGCGTTCGAGGGGGCTGGCTCAAATTTGCCTCCAACCATGAGTCATGCTTGGCATTTTTCCCAAGGGCTGACTATCGAGAGCATATTGGGAGGCAGCTCGAGAAGGGTTAAAAATGGGGATTGATCCTCGAAGAGGGGGGACGCTGTTGAGAAAAGGCATCGGGGGATCTGTAATCACTTGGATGCAGCCTTTGAGGCTGTTGGTTTGGTAATAGATTAGGATCTGTTGTTTTTCCTATCGATCTCCCTGTTTGTTGTACAATACTTTTTAATTTGGCATTTGTATGCGGAGAATTCTGTGACTCTGTTTCCCTTTCTGTTTTGAATTCACCAATGATTGATTAAAAAACCTTAAATCTGTAATTTAGCCCTTTGGCCCTTTTAGGCTGGCTCGGGAGTTTGTCGCATGGCCGGTCTATACAGCCTCCATCGTGAACTGCCGTAAGGGATCTCACATTTTTGCCCAACCGTCTTGCATTGGGTTTCTGGGTCGGGTTTGTCCTGAGGCTTGTTGATTTTTGCTTTCCTGTGCCCGTGCGATCGGGTGATGATGGTTGTTATTTTTTTCCCTTGGGCATTTTACTGTTTCACCTATGTTGGGTCCAATCTCTGAGTCACGTTGCGATTCAAGCTTCAATTGAACCTCAATTTCTTTCCTGCCTGCATTGGCGGACGGCGATGGACCTTTGTGCTTTGGGTCGAAGTGACATTATAGGTGGGTGGCTCGAAGGCATACTCGGCTGGCGATAGTGGAATTTATGCCATGCCCTTAGGCTTATTATAGTTTAGCCTTTTTTGGGTCCAGTCTCCGAGTCACATTGCGATTCGAGCTTCAATCAACCCTCAAGTTCTTTCCTTCCTACATTGGCAGATGGCGATGGACTTTTATGCTTTGAGTCGAAGTGACCTTATAGGTGAGTGGCCAGGAGGCTCACTAATAGTGGCATTTATGTCGTGCCCTTAGGCATATTGTAGTTTAGCTATTTCGGGTCCTGTCTTCGTGTCGTGTTGAGACTCGAGCCTTAATTTACCCTTAAGTACTTTCGATTTACCAACCGGCGATAGTATCTCTTACATTTTTTTGGCCGTTGAGACCCTTTAATATGTGGCATGGAGGCTTGCATAGTTAACTTTTTAGGATCTGGTCTCCGAATCGAGTTACAATTCGAGCTCACTTTAATAATCAATTATCAATTTTCAAGCTGGCAAAAATGGCTCGTATGCTATTTCGTCGTAGAGACCTTTCAATGTGCGGCCCGTAGGCTTTTTTTTTTGCGACAATGGCTCATACGCTGTTTTTCCCGTGGGCTTTTTGTAGGCTCGTTAAGGTCTTTTGAAATAATTTTTCCTGACCCGTTGTCAGTTCGAGAAGAACCTCGATTTCAAGTCATTATCGGTGATGTTTTGAGCACCTCGAAAAGTTCATAGCTCATAGGTTGAGTAGGTCGAAGCCTTTGCGATTTGGAGCTGACATGGTCAAAGCTCATTTTTGCCTGTTAAGGGAGGCATGTTTTAACCGGTTTTTTCCGAAGTGTATTCGAAGTAGTGGCCTACGATTTTTGTTTTGTGACAAGCGGGCATCCCCGAGTCGTTTTAATTTGGTTGTATCAGCTATTTTGAGCCGGAGCCATTTTTGATCCCGAGTGATAGTTCAGGCATCGACCGAGGGTATGCCCTTTCGAAATTCTTACAAATACGGCATGCCTGAACTTTGGGATTTTCATGCCTATTGAGGTCTTATAGTTGTCATGCATGTTGAGATCTTACAGTTTTCCGTGCCTTTTTGTGATGTAGAATAAATCTGGTTACGCCGAGTCTGCCCATTAGGGGTCTTACAGTTTTGGATTTTCCAGTGCATGGCGATTGGCGATGAATGACAGCCTCCCAGACATCGAATTTGTTTAAGCATGAAGAACGCTTTTCTTGAGCTCAGAGTTGCCTTTTAGGGGCTTTATGAGCACGAAGTTTCGAGTATGGAGTCGTGCGGGTAATGAATTGCTAACGCTAAGTCTCTGAGTATCTCGGGACGCGTTTGGTGGAGAGGCCCCTGCCGGGGGTATACTTGAGATTTCCACATTTGGACAATAAGATTTTGAAAAGATATCATTTTATTACTTGGTATAGATACATGTTGTTTTGTTTTTGCAAGCTCGGCCCGATATATTGTTCCATATCAGAGCCTTGTTCGTCTTTTTCCTGAAGCAAGGCCAACTATGAAAGGAAATCCTGTAAGTTCCTCGAATCTTTTTGGGGAAACGTATGGACGTCAACTCATTAAAAACCTTGCTGGCAAAACCCTATTTTGGGGTAAAAACCCGATCGAAGGAAAAGAGTGCGACATTTGCTCGAGGACATTTGTGGGGTTACACATCCGGCCACCCTAGCAGTAATACCGCTTAAGCATCGATACATTCCAGTTATTCAAAAGCTGCTCGCCCTCCATGGTGCCAAGCTTTTTGGATCCTTTGCCAACTATCCGAAGGACACAGTGCAGTCCTTCCCAATTTTAGCCCAGCTTCCCTTCATTAGGGATTATGGTGTTGAGGCTAACCTTCCTTAGGACCAAGTCTCCGATTCCGAAATATCGAATATTCTTTCTTCTATTGTAGTATCTTTCGATTTTCTATTTCTGGGCAGCTACCCAAACTAGCGAGGCTTCCCTTCTTTCGTTGAGCAGCTCGAGGGCCGTTTTCATAGATTCGATATTTGACCCCTCGCTAGTGTGTCGAAATGTGGCGCTTGGTTCTTCGGCATCCACTAGTATCAGTTCCTCGGTGCCATACACTAGAGAGAAGGTTGTCTCTCTGGTGCTCGATTTTGGAGCTGTCCGATATGCACAAAGCACCTCGGGCAGCGTTTCCCTCCATTTTCCCTTGGTGCATTCCAACTTGTTTTTTAAGTTCTAAATGATGGTTTTATTTGTAGATTCGACTTGGACGTTTGCACATTGGTGGTATGGCATCGATAGGATTCTCTTGATTTCGTTGTCTTCAAGGAACTGTGATACCTTGCTCACGATGAATTGCCTCCTGTTGTCGCATGTTATTTCGGATGGGATTCCAAACCGGCCTACGATGTGTTCCCATATAAAATTAATAACTTTTTCTCTCTTATTTTCTCGAAAGCCTGCGCTTCCACCCACTTTGAGAAATAGACAATAATAAATAAAATGACTCTGGCCTTACCTGGCACCGTTGGCAAAGGGCCGACAATGTCCATCCCCCATTTCATGAATGGCCATGGTGATAAAACGGAATACAGTTTTTCCCTGGGCTGGTAGATCATGGGAGCTAGCCTCTAACACTTGTCGCATTTTCAGACCAATTACCTAGTATCTTTTCCATGTTATCCCAATCGTAGACCGCTCTGATCACTTTTAGGACTAAGGAATCGACCTCGAAGTGATTTCCGCAGGTGTTCTCATGGATATCTTGGAGCACGTAATCTGTGTCGCCCGATCCCAAGCATATCACCAGGGGTCCATCAAAACCGAGCCGTTTTGGCTCGTAGGGCCCTCGATTCTTTTGGATTCGTAGGTAACTTTCCGTCCTTCAGATAAATGATGTATTTATTTCTCCAGTCCCATGTCAGGCTGGTAGAGTTAATTTCCACATGGCCTTCCTAGACTACAAATTAGAACAGTTGAACGACGGTTGCGGGGAGCAAGTCTTCTTCTTTAGCGGAAGATCCTAGGTTTGTGAGGGCATCAGCCTCGTTATTTTGCACTCGAGGTACATGGACTAAGGTCCATTCTTTGAAGTGGCGCAATGCTATTTGGATTTTGTCCAAATACCTTTGCATCCTGTCTTTTGGGGCTTCATAGCTTCGTTTACTTGGCTTACCAGGAGGACCGAGTCACATTTTACCTCGATAGTCTCGGCTCCCAAACATTTGGCCAACTCTAAACCCGCAATCATAGCCTCAAACTCGACATTATTGTTAGTCAGTTTTGTGGTTTTATGGATTTTCTAATTATGCTACCGATGGGTGGCTTTAGGACTATACCGAGTCTGGATCCTCTTATGTTTGTGGAACCATCTGTGAACAGGGTTCATACCCTGGAGGATGTGCCCAATTTTAATAAAAGCTCCTTCTCTACCTCGGGCACGAGAGTTAGCGAGAAGTCGGCCACGAAATCCGCCAGGATTTGGGACTTGATGGTCGTCCGAGGTTGATACTCGATGTCATACCCCCCGATTTTGATGGCCCACTTGTCCAATCGACCCGATAACTTAGGTTTATGCAGCATACTCCGGAGTGGATAAGTTGACAGGACGCAGATACAGTGGCACTAAAAGTACGACTTCAGTTTGTGCGAGGAGCTTATTAGTGCGAGAGCTAATTTTTCCAGATGGGGATACCGGGTTTCTGCATCACCCAAGTTTTGGCTCACATAATAAATAGGAAATTGCGTGCCTTGCTCTTCTCGGACCAGTACACAGCTTACCGCTATTTTGGATCAGCAGGTACAGGTATAGCGTTTCATCCTCCTTGGGCATGCGCAACAAAGGCGGGACATGTACAGTTTCAGTTCTTCTAGGGCATGTTGGCATTCTGGAGTCCATTCGATGTTGTTCTTTCTTTTGCGTAGGACGAATAAATGGTGGATTTTTTCCAACAATCTCGATACGAATCTACCTAGGGCTGCGATCCGCCCTGCTAGCCGTTGAACTTCTTTTACGTTGTCTGCCACCATAAATTCTTTGATGGCCTTTATTTTATCGGGATTTATTTTGATCCCCCGGTTTGAGACCATGAAGCCCATGAATTTACCCGAACCTACTCTGAAGGTGCACTTCTCATGATTGAGCTTCATGTTGTAGCTTCTAAGGATGTCGAAGGTTTCCTGCAAATGGGTCAGATTGTCTTGTGCGCGTAGGGATTCGACAAGCATATTATCAATATATACCTCCATTGATTTTCCTACTTGGTGCTCGAGCATTTTGTTAACTAGCCATTGGTATTTTGCTCCAGCATTTTTTAGCCTGAAGGGAATATGTACCATACTTCATGAGAAATGAGGTCTTTTCCCTATCCTCGGGATTCACCTGGATTTGATTGTACCTCGACTATGGATCGAGGAAAGTGAGGGTCTCGTGGCTGGCCGTAGCATCGATAAGGCGATCGATATTAGGCAACGGGAAGGAATCTTTTGGGCACGCTTTGTTCAAGTCTTTATAGTCTACGCACATCCTAAGCTTATTTCCCTTTTTGGCACAACCACTATGTTAGCTACTTATTCGGGATACTTTACCTCCCTGATGGATCCAATTTTAAGGATTTTCGCCACTTCCTCTTTGATGAAGGCATGCTTTACCTCAAATTGTGGTCTTCTCCTTTGCTTCATGGGTTTTAATGGGGTCAATGCTTAGTCTATGAGAGGTTATTTCCAGTGGAATACCTATCATATCTAAGTGGGACCAAGCAAAATAGTCAATATTTTTACTATTGAATTGAATAAAATCTGCACTGAGTTTGGGGGTCATCCCCGTTCCCAATTATACCTTGAAATCTGAGAGGTGTTTGATCAAAACGGTCTGCTCCAGCTCTTCCACTGTTGACTTGGTCACGTCGGATTCCTCGGGGGCGACGAATGTTCGGGGTGCGAAGAATTTTTCTTTGTCATTTTCAAGGATTTGCACGCTTCCTTCCCCGTCTGAGATCGGGCATGTGAGGGTTGGCGTCTCGTGGTGGACTGTGAACATTTCCCTCTCTTCCTGCTACTCCCCATGTATGGTCACAATGCCATCCCTGGTGGGAAACCTTATCACCTGGTGCAGCAGTGTGGAGGGCACTGCCTTTATGTTGTGCATTCAAGGTTTTCCAAGTAGGGCGTTATATCTCAAGTCGTCGTCGATGACCTGAAACTCGATGTTCTGGGTCGTTCCAGACATGACGATTAGGAGAATGATTTCTCCCTTTGTTTCTTCTCCGATCATGTTGAAACCGTGGAGGACCCGAGGGGTGGGAACAACTTGATTGAGCAGCCCTAGTTGTTCTATTACTTCTTACTCGATTATGTTGACCGAGCTTCCTGGATCCACAAGTACGCACTTTATTCTGGTGTTGTTTGAGAGAAACAAGATTACTAGCGCACCATTATGCGGTTCCATTATGCCTTTGAGATCCTCCTCGCTAAATATGAGGGTTTCTCCAGGTAAGCGCTCTCAGGTCGACCCCTCCTCCATAGTGGACGTTCTCGCTCGTTTGGACACAGGTCCTCGGGGAAAGTTGGCTTCCCCAATAATCATGTGGACACCGGCCTCTAGGTCGGGTGTGCCCTTTTCTCCATCATCTTTGAGGTTCCGGCTTCCTATTTCACTAGTCGAACCGGGCGCTTCGTCCTGAAAAAAGAGATCTTTGGGCGAGAGAAAGTTTGAAAGATATCGTGCATTTGTGCAATGGAACCAGCAAGAAAATAATCACTATTATTTTTATCCCCATGGTGGGCGCCAAACTGTTTACCATGAAAATGGTAAGAATAATTAAATTTGTAAATGGGATTCTAAAAATACGTAATCTATTCCCGAGCTAGTTTTTAGAGCAGTTGATGCTAAAAATATGGAATTTAACGATGAAATGCAAGCTAAAATGAGATAGTAATCAAACTGAAGGACATACCACCCAGGTATAGGTCTGGTCAAAGGGGGACCTTAGAGTCAACGTCAGGGTCGAATTCGAGCTATGGGGGATAGTCGAGGATTGGATAACAATTGAAGATATAATTAAACAAAGCTCTTTACGACCAATACTAAGCTATGTGATGAAGAACAAGTAAGAAAAAGATGGATATCGAGGCGACCTCGGGCTAGTGAGAACAAACAAGTTAGAAAGAAAAGAGAGAGAGAGAGAGAGAGATATTATTGCACTTGTGGAGAAATAGAGCAATATCAGTCGAGTTTACAAAGTAATGGGGATCCCCTTTATATAAGAGGGGAATCCATTATGGTATAGAACGTGTTAATCATAAAGGTATGGAGATAGCACAGCTAAGACACGACGTCTTGAAAATAGGCCTCGAATAGACCAACCATGTCAGGTTAAGCCACGTGCCTTGAGAACTCCCCTCTCGCCTGTTAAGGCTTGATATACCTGTTAGAATACGATATCCTTCGGACCGATATATATATATATATATATATAGCATCGATGATGAGTCTCGACCTTGGCTCCGAGCTTCGAGGGGCACGACTGCGAGATGGTTCTATGGTGAGGGGAATCAGGCCCACAGATTCGCCGTATACAAGCCGCATTTTCTTCTTGCTCTCAGCTAGAGCTTTCTACAAATCACTCTCACTCTGCTTCACCCTTCTTCTTGTAGCTCTAACCTTTTGCAATGAAAACTCAGTAGTTGTTTGGGATGAAGCCTTTCTTTTCTTGGAGGATTTAGGAACACTAGGGCTTTTTGGTGTGGGAGTTCTGCATTTCTTCGGGTCATAGCTTGCCCCAACCTTTTTCAGCAGGTCTGCTAGGGTCTCTTTAGTAGATGAACCAGGTTCATCTCCCTGTTTGCTCAGATTAACCAGCCCCTCAGCAGCTTCACCAGAACCACTTCTCCCTGATTTCTTGCCACTCTCTTCTACCCTTTCTTGTTCAACCCCACAAATAGCAGGAAAATCAGCAATGGGTGAATGATCAACCACTCTTTTCCCATTTCCTCTCACTTCACCACATTCACCCTCTCTCTCTTTTTCTTTTTCAAAATTCTTTTTACCTCCAATTCTTCGTAACTCAGGTAATTATACATCCTTAACAGGCCCAACCAGAACAAACCTAGCTTCTAGATTTTCAGACATAGAAGAGCTTACCTTTGAAGGGGATTCTTGAGTCTTTTAAGAGTCAAAAGACCCAGGTCCTTCCCACTCACTAGCGGAGTTGTATGACTCAGAATCAGAGCTGGAGTCAGAATCTTGGGCCTGGCTTGCCTTTAATTTGTCATTTAACTTCTTCCTGAGAGCCCCAGACGCTACTATTTTTTTAGCAAGCATTTTCACCCTTCTCTGCCTGGGTTTGGGAGATGTACTAGGTGGAGGAGGTGTATATGAATTAGAGGGAGTGGGTGGAGGAGGATTTACAAGATTGTCTTGTGGGTTGGTCATGATCGTTGGTTTCTTTAGAAAATTTGTTAGTTAGAATTTTGGAGAAGAGGGCAAGTGAAAGTGAAGAGGGATTTGTTTTGGCAGTTTGGAATTATTGAGATGAGAGAAGGAATGATGTGTAATTAAAGAGAAATACACATTTAATGGGTAATAGCAGCTTTAGTAGTGGTCAATTAGAGGTCTAATCAACCTGAAATTGCAGGTTTGAATGATCGGTTTAACTTCCCTAGATTTTAGGCAATGTTTTCCGTTTAGAGTTCAAGGCAGATGGAACTCCTTCAAAGCTAACGAATAGAATTTTCTAAGGATTTGAACAATTGTAGGACTTTTGCTCATGATTCAAAATATTTATATTCTAATTGTGCAGAGTATAGAAAATATAACTTAGCTTTCAGATGAACCCATACTGATGAACCAAGTTCTTCATTTAAAATTTTGTTGAACATGCCTCAATTTACCATAATAGAGAAAATTTTGTAAGAGATCATTGAGTCATATTAACACATATCATAGGAGTATACTAATTTAAGTATGAAACTGAGTAAGAATTAATCTAGATATTTACACTAGTTCAGAGTTCCTAGCCAAATGTTTTTTTCGGTTTTCATTTTTTTCATTGTGAATTCTGAGCTGGACCTATTAGGTAATCTTAATCATCCCTAATTCCAAAATGTTCCTCTCAAAGTTTTTCCTACTTAGTGCTTTATTGAAGATGTCAGCAATTTATTTTCAGTAGCACAGAATTCTATGGAGATCAATCCTTTCTTATAGTTCTCTTAAGAAGTGTTGTCTAACATTTATGAGCTTAGTCCTCTTATGATGAACAATGTTCTTTGTTATACTTATAGTACTAGTATTATCACAGAATATAGGAATGCAACCAACTTCAATACCAAAATCTACTAGCTGTTGTTTGATCCATCACAATTTAGCACTACAAGAGGCAGCAGCAACATATTCAGCCTCAGTAGTGGATAAGGCTATTAAATTTTGCTTTTTAGAGGCCCATAATACGAGACATGAACCAGGAAAATGAGCCATACCTGAGGTGCTTTTCCTATCCGTAAAGAAACCTGCATAATCAGCATCAGCATACCCTACTGGATTGAAATTACTACCTTTAGGGTACCAAAGACACAAATCAGTAGTGCCTTTCAAATATCTCAGTATCCTCTTGACATCAGTCAAGTGAGACTCTTTTGGACTAGCCTGAAAGCGAGCACAAAGCCCTACACTAAAAACTATGTCAGGTCTGCTGGCAGTAAGATATAGTACTGAACCATTCGTACCCCTATATAACTTCTAATTAACATATGAACCAGGTTCATCTATATCTAATTTACTGGGAGTTGCAATGGGAGTGTCTATTTCTTTTATTCATCCATTTTAAACCTTTTGATCAGCTCCTTTGCATATTTCTGCTGATGGATCATGATTCCATTTGGGCTTTGTGTGATCTGTAAGCCTAAGAAAAATTTAAGCTCACCCATCATACTCATTTTAAACTCACTCCCCATTAATTTTTCAAACTCCTTACTTAGTTTGTCAACGGTGGTCCCAAAAAATTATGACATCAATATATACTTGCACCACAAGAAGATCCTTTCCTTTTTCCCTTAAGAATAGAGTACTATAAATTTTACCTCTTTTTTATCCATGTTCAAGTAGGAATTTGGACAATCATTCATACCATGCTATAGGAGCCTTGCCTAATTTGTACACATGCTCAGGACATTCCTTGTTCTCAAACCCTGGAGGTTGTTTTACAAACATTTCTTCTTTTAGGTAGTCATTCAGGAAGGCACTTTTGACATCCATCTGATAAAGAGTGAATTCCATGTGTGCTGCAAAGGCTATGAGGAGTCTTGTTGCCTCTAGTCTTGTAACTAGAGCAAAATTTTCATCATAATCGTACCCTCTTCTTTGCTGTAACCTTGGACCACCAGTCTTGTCTTGTTTCTTGTAACTGCCCCATCTTCATTAAATTTTTTTCTGAAGACCCATTTTGTGCCAATAACTGATCTATCCTTGGGTCTTGGAACTAGATGCTAAACTTTACTTCTCTCAAACTGATTGAGTTCATCTTGCATTGCATTTACCCAATATGCATCTCAACAACATTTTTAGGTTCAATAAGAGATAGAAAAGCATCAAAATCTCACAAATTCTTTAGTTTTGATCCAGTTTTGACTCTAGAGGTTGGATCGGTAATAATGTTCCCAATAGGATGAGAACTTTGATACTTGTGAGGTTTCATAACCAACTGATTTATGCTAGATGTTTTTCCCACGTTCTGTTGCTGAGGAACGGGGTCATGAGCAAGTTCCTTTAGGGGATTGGTTTCAGTTCCTCTTTGGTCAGTTCCCCCTATGAGGTTGCCCTGGATGGAAGAACCTGTTCATTCTTTTGGTGCCACTTTAGCTTATGCTGAGACTTCAGTCAAATCTTTTACCAACCCAATAGCTTCATCTTCATGTTCCTGTCTCTCAGAAAGAATGTCAGTTTCATCAAACACTACATGCACACTTTCTTCTACACACAAAGTTCTTTTATAGAACATTTTATATGCTTTACTATGTGAATAATATCCCAAGAATACTCCCTCATCACTTCTGGGATCAAACTTACCTAAGGAGTCCTTTCCATTATTGTGCACAAATCATTTGCATCGAAATGCCCTAAGATGGGATATATTTGGTTTTCTCCATTTAAGTAACTCATAAGGAGTCTTCTCTATAATAGGTCTAGTCATGCATCTATTGATGATATAACATGCAGTGTTTACAACCTCTGTCCAGAAGCTATGGGGCAGTTTACTAGAAAGAAGCATAGTACTAGCCATATCTTCAAGAGTCCTGTTCTTTCTTTCAACTACTCCATTTTGTTGAGGAGTCCTAGGGGCAGAGAAGTTATGATCTATACCATGCTCATCACAAAATTCAACAAACTTAGCATTTTTAAATTCAACTCCATGATCAGACCTAATGGATGCAAGTTGATTACCTAGTTATTTCTGAGTCTTTCTAACAAAAGCAGTAAACATGTCAAATACTTCATCTTTAGATGTTAAGAATAGTACTGAGGTAAACATAGAATAATCATCAACAAGTACCATCACATATTTCTTACCACGTCTGCTCAATGTTCTCATTGGACCATAGAGATCCATATGATCTAGTTCCAACATCCTGGTTTTGCTTACCATTTTCTTGCTTTTAAAGAATGATCTTACCTGCTTTCCTCTTGCACAAGCCTCACAAACTTTGTCTTCCTTGAACTTGATGTTAGGTAGCCCTATCTACAATTCCTTGAAGACTAATTTGTTGAGTTGATTCATACTTGCACGCTAAGTCTTTTGTGCCACAGGAGGGGATCACTGTCCAACACACTCAAAAAAATGAGTTCATTTTCTGAAAGAGTAGACAAATCTACAATGTAAATATTGTTAACTCTTTTTCCCTGCAAAACAATCTTTTCAGTGGTAAGGTTAATCACAAACTATTTGGTAGAGGTAAAGGCTACAAGGTTACCTCTGTCACAAAGTTGTGATACACTGATTAGGCTATATTTTTAGCCACCTTTCAAGTAGACATTATCAATAGAGTGTGAGTCTATCTTACCTACCTTTCCCACACCAATAATCTCACCTTTCTTCCTATTTTCAAAAGAGACATTACCTCCTTTTAAGCCCTCAAGTGAAAGGAACTGGTTCTTGCTTCCATTCATATGTTTTGAGCAGCCACTATTCATGTACCATATTTGGCTACTTCCCTTCACTTGGACCTGGAAAAAGAAATCAAGGGTTAGTATTAGGAACCCAAACTAGTTTGGGCCCCTTTCTATAGGCAAGGGGGTAAATAAAATTCCTTTTAGCCCACCCAGGCAGCCTATTTTTCTCTTGAACAAAGTCTTTGTTCTTTTGACTAGCCTTTTCTTTTACATTACATTCATTTTTGTAATGACCAGTGTTGCCACAGTGTGTGCAAATTTTGTTTTCAGGAAGAGTAAGGTACTTGATTTTAGGCTCTCACTTGGGTGCTTGAGCCCCATAGCCAAGTCCTCTCTTGTTGCTACTGTGATGTTCTTGTCGCCAACAAAGTTCATCAGAAGCCTTATTCCATTTGCAAGTTCTGTTTAGTTCATACTTTACCTTTCCTAGGTCATCTTTTAAGACTTTTATCTGCTCATCTTTCCTGTACAACTTATCCTTCATTTTTCCTAGGTTTTCTTCTAAGGTGAGATGTGTGTGATCAGCTATCTTCTTACCTGTTCCTAATTTTAGTTTTAAATTTTTAGACCTAAGTTCTAGGACACTGCTATCAAGTTCAAGAACCTGGTTCTTCAACTCAACATTTTTATTATCACTCTCATTAGCCCTAGATTCTAGATTTTTGCACTTAGTTTTTAAGATCACACACTCCCTAGACAACTCTTCCTTCTCATATTTAATTATCTCAGACTCATCGATGAAGTCTAGCAATAGTTCAGACAACCTTTCATTAGACATAAATTTAATCTTGTCTTTGAGATGAAGGACACTTACCTCTTGTTCACAGTTAGATTCTCCGATGGCCATAAGTGCTTGCTCATCTCCAACTTTATCTTTTGAGTCCTCATCTGAGGTTTCTCCTCAAGTAGCAACCATAGCCTTTGTTGATCCTTCGTTCCTTTTGGGCTGAACCTGTTCCTTCTTTCAGTCATTTCCTTCTTCCATTCAATTTCCCACTAAGGATAGTTTTTGATCATGTGATCAGTCTTACCACATTTGTAGCAATCCTCATTGGTCTGTTTCTCAAGAGCCCTTGGTTTGTTGAAGGTTGTACCTCTTGAAGAACCTTTTCATCTCATTAGGTACTTTTTAAAATCCTTTGTGATCATGGCCATTTCATTATCCTCCAGATCTGCACCTTCAGCTATTTGAGAGCCAGACTCCTTTCCTTCTTGGGTGCATCAATTTTTATAGTTTGCCTTCTGAGTTCATAGGCAGTGAGGTTTCCAATTTTTTTATCCAGCTTGAGAGTAGCAATGTTCTTTGATTCCTGAATAGCAGTGATTTTTCTTTCCCAAGTCATGAGTAAGACCCTTGTCAAGATTTTCTCAACCTTGTCTTCTTCAAAGATACTTCTCCCAAGAGATTTAAGTCCATTTGTTAGTGTTGTGAACCTTGTGTACATCTCCAGCATAGTTTCTCCTTCCTTCATAATGAAATTCACATATTGAGAATATAGCAGTGTTCCTCTTGATCTCTTTACTTAAGGAGTTCCTTCATGAGCCACTTGTATAGTGTCACATATCTCCTTGGTGGTGGTACAACTTTGAATCTTGTTGTACTCGTCTGGATCCAGTCCACACACAAGCCATTTCTTGGCCTTGGCATTCTTCTCCCATTTCTTCAAGTCTTCAGCGGTGTAGTCAGCTCTTGTCTTTGGCACGTCCACTCTTTCAGTATTCTTCTTTGTAGTTGCCAGGGGACCATCAATGACTATGTCCCAGAGTTCATATTCTTCTCCTATGATATGATCTCTCATCATGTTCTTCCACCAAGAATAGTACTGACCATTAAAGAGTGGAGGCCTAGCAGTGGATTACCCTTCCCAGTTTCCAAGTGGTGCACTTATCTTGATCTTTTCCTATGGTTTTAACCTCTTCAAGGATAGCCTGCTCTAATACCAATTAATATTTTAAGTGTCAATACCACACAAGAGGGGGGGTGATTTGTGTGGTACCCAATTTTTGCTTAACTGAACTATAGAAGAAACTGGTTCTTCTAGGTGTTCCAACTACTATTGTTTGCGAAATAATAAATACAAAAAATAAAGAACACAAACATTTTTACGTGGAAAATACATGGTTCAAAAGGTGAGAAAACCACAATTTACTACTCAGTAGGATTATCCCAAACTTCCACTAAAATCACTGAGCCAAAACAGATTTACAAAACTCTTTATAAACCTAAAGGATGAACTCTAATCCCGTTGTGGCACACAGCATCAACTATTGTGACAACTTCAAGTTTACTCTAACTTACTCTAGATACCTAATACAATTGCTTCTATGAAAGCTGAAAGGTACAATGTAAAATCACCTACTACAATTGAACTAGAATAAAAGATAAACTCATGGAACTAGTTCTTCTATCTCGTTCAAGTAGCTTCAGGATTGCACAATCAAATCACACATAAATTGCTTGCAAAATCGCCTTGCTTTTTTACTCTCAATTTAAGTTTAACTTCTGCTTATGTGCATTACTTGTAAAAGAGAACAACACAAACATTTAATAGGTTAGTAATCAGAGTTTGACTGGGACTCAATTGCTACTCTTCTATCTTAGAAGATGTCACGACCAAAATCCTCTAAGGGTCGTAGTGGCGCCGGACACCTCTATCAGGAAAGCCAATTAAATTATCAATTAAATTTTCTTTTAATACCTTTGAAAATCTAGGCATAATCTCGAAATCGATAGGCATCACACTTTAACTCCTAAATTCACTAGGACCATCACTGAGAGCCACCCGCTATAACTAGGTCACGAATATAATCCACCCCATAAATCTTATAACACACGAATACCCTCTCGATGAAGCATCCGGCGAAATCACTTCCTCTGAAACCTGCATCTATACAAGGCATAAATCCTGAATCTTTTCCCATGTTCGAATATGATCCAATAAGGCCAACCATAGAACTCCCCCAACAATTCATCTACTCATTTTACCACTTATGGTCTTTTCTCGTAGCTGGAATAACCCATTAATATGCTAATAACCAGAAACCTCACGAGCAGTTAACTCTGCAACCCCATCATAAGCGATGGGACTCTCCCACTTAGCTTGAAGCCATCATACCACAAATCTGGAATTCACCCATCCTCTTTATCTCTTATTGACATAACCTCGCGCAATCGACCGCCAAAGATCTCGAAATCTTTCTGTAAAACCCCTTGATTACACACTGAGTAAGCCTCCCTTCAAGTCATTCACTACACCGGCGCGCGGGCAAACATCCTACCATCATACCAATATTGCGGAATAATCGCTCATAATCATCGCGGCAACCTGTTCCTAGCCACAAGGCTCTTAGAAGTTCTGTCATTGAGCTGAATACTAGAATATCCTTCCACAAGGAGACTATATTAGTCCAATCAACTATACCAGGAGAATCATCCCGCACCACATTTATAGTGCCATTACAATCCTTCAATTTTTGATTTATAACCAGCGCTCACGTAAGATTGAGTAGGAATGAATCAAAAGCATAAGCCTCAAGGAATTGAACCGCACAATAAGGAATTCAAGAAGGGAAGTACTCCTAACAGCCCTGTAGCCTCCCGAGGATAAGTACAGATGTCTCTGTACCGATTTGCGAGACTCTACTAGACTTGCTCATGACTCGTAAGACTGACGGGAACCTAGTGCTATGGAATTATGTTGTCACGACCCAAAATCCACTAATGGTTATGTTGACGCTGGACACCTCTGTCAGGCAAGCCAACTAAATTATCAATTAAATTCTCTTTTAATATCTTTGAAAATCTAGGATTTTTCCTTCCATTTTTCATAATTAAAAAAATCTCTACTTCAATTTAAATTAAGTAATAACTATTAGTACACATCTTTCACAAACCATCCCAGAACCCGGTGTCACAAGTGCAAGAGCATCTATTGATAAGGAAAAGAAAATACAACATCTATCCGAAATACAGTGGACAGAGAATAAATATAAAAATGCTAAAAGGAACTATACTAGCTGCGGGTCGCCTCAAACAATGCAGCTCACCTAGTCCCAGAATCATCCACGTTGCTACGCCAAGTAGGCCACTAGAGTTACTTATACCTATGCAACGAAAATGCACAGGAGTGTAGTATGAGTACGTAATCAACGTGTACTCAACAAGTATCCCGTCTAATCTTGAAGAAGTAGAGACGAGATGGTCAACTTTGACACTTACTAGTGGTCCAATAATAATATATTAAATGTGGGAGAAAATCAGGGATTTTATATAGCAGTTCTAACTCACAAAGCGAGAAAATAGGCAAACACCTTCAACAAGAAATAAGGAATTTTCAGGGTTTACTTTTAATTATTTTATCAATTTACATCAAGCCACGAAGGGCAAATTTCACATTTAAAATGCTCAAGCAACAATACAACATGCGCAAATCACACCGAGGCGACGACCCGATCCAACAGAAATGTAAACTGTGCATTGCCGAGGGTCGAATGGCCCAAACCATAGATGCATTTATTACCCCGCTTGCGAATCTATCCATGCGACGCGTTCAATATAAAATAAACAAAAACCCTTCTCGTGAATCATCCATGCGACGCAGGTACACATAAAATACATGCTCAAATAGACAATTAGGAATTTATCGGGAAATAATTATCCAAATTAGACTAATTCCCCTTTAACAATTTTTATGAAATAAAGTTTAATCCTTTTAGAAATTCACTTACTAATTCAATGTGATTTAAGCAATTCAAGCTATCAATGGGTTCATAAATAATCCAAGTATAACATGATTTTGGGTCCTAACTGCCCGGACAATAGAATAATAGTAGCTACGCACGGATTCTCGTCACCTCGTGCGTACGTATCCCCCACAAATAGGAGCACATAATTAATTATTTCACCTATGAGGACAATTCCCTCTTACAAGGTTAGAAAGGAGACTCACCTCACTCTGAAGATCCAAATCGGCATTCCACGCCCTTCCGAAGACTCTAATTGATGCGCCATGCTCCAAAACTAGCAACGGTTACGCAAATCCATTAATATATGCTCAATTAGCAATTCCTAACTCCGATCAAAAAGTTAACAAAAATGCCCTCGGGTCCACGTGCCCGGATTCTGAAAATTATTGAAAATAAATATTTCCCATAACCCATACATTCTATATCCAAAAATTCATCCAATTTCGTCCATGAATCGACCCTCAAATCATGGATTTACCATTTTTCAACTTTGGGGCTCAAAATCCCAATTTCTACCATCCAAACACGGATTAAAATAGAACCAACAGAAATTATCAAGGAGAAACATCAAAATAAAGGTCAGATATTTACCCCCTTGTTGATACGAGAACAACACCACAAATATCACCTCAAACGGAGCTCTAGAACTCAAGATATGCCCAAAATACTAAAATTCTCGGTTTAAAACACTGTCCAGACGATATTCCTTCATCGCCTTCATGTTCCCGAAGGGTAATTTTTTGCATTGACCGGTCAACCCAAAAATCCTTCTTCGCATTCGCGGAACATCTCTCACGTTCGCAAAGAACAAATCTTCATACCAGAAACCAACAATTCTTTCTGACACGGAAATGAGCATAACTCCCTTATAGGATGTCCAAATTCGATGATTCTTTTTGCTATGCCTCTGTCATTATGATACAGATCTAATGGTATAATAAAAACTTAATTTGGAGCTCATTTTCTTGATATGGTACCCTTTATGTCCAAAGAAACAATGTTGAAACATCAAATAATAGCGAGATACAACCTGAAAGACACCCGAGGCCCCTGGGACCCGAACGAATCATACCAACCAGTCCCAAAACCCATTACGGACTTGCTCGATGCCTCAAATCATATCAAACAATTCTAAAACCACGAATCGACCTCCAATCTAAGATTTATGACCTTAGAATTTCACACTTCTACTTTTGATGTTTAAGCATATCAAATCACATCCGATTGACTTCAAACTTTGCACACAAGTTATATTGCTTTGATTTTAAAATCTAATTAAATTAATTAAGATCCTAAATCAAATTATTTTTGTAAGAGTTAAAATTCTTTATTTATTAAAATAACTAATTAACTTAAAACTAAATAAAATTACTACTTTATAAAGACTAAAAGCTAAATATGTAAACAATTGTCATTTTTTGGTATTTTTCTTAATAAAATTAATTCCTGCATGCAAATTGGACCTAAAATAACATTAAATTAGAACGTGATATTTTTTATTATTTTTTATGATTTTAAAATATTAAAAATGCATGAAATGCATTTAAATAAAGAAAAACTTCTAAAATTCCTTAAAAATTATTTTTGATTTATTTTTAGGAGTTATTTTCATGTAGGGGGAAATTAGGTGCTCACAGCTGCCCCTCTTTGCTCGGAAACATGAAGAGTTTTCGGGCAAAGATAAAGTAAACAATTACAAGCAATTTTTGCCCGTTTAAAACTCCATTTGGAAGCATTTTGAAAATGTTTGACCGAACCTTCCTTCGGAGGTTGCATATATAACCTTTGCTATAAAGGAATCAGGTCGGTGTAGTTCTAGAAAGATGATGGAGTGATGAATTCGAGAGCCGAGTGAGGTTTCGTCGAGGATCCAGCCTACGGTGTTGTTATTACATCAAAATGAAAAAGACTAACTAAACTTATCAGCTACGAGTTACAAGATTCCTCTCTATGAGTCTTCTGAAGCTTGCTCTTGAGTCTTGGTTCGTTCTTCATGAGGACTCTGATCTAAATCTTGACGCTTGTTAGCTGCAGGTGCTGGATCATTCCTTTTTCCACTTCTCGGATCAAATCGGGACATGCAAAGCTTGTGACTTCAATTACGTCTTCAGCAGTCCATATCTTTTCTCCACTTCTGCACTTTGAGTTCACTTATTTTTCTTTTTCTTATTTTGTCTTTTATTCTGGGTTGAAACTACTTCTTTTGGTCATCTCGAACCCTGTGCCTCGAGGTAAACCTGCTCAGACACCAAAACAAACAAACAAACAAACAAAATTTTTATACCCCAGTTTTCACTAGGAAAATTTCGTAAGTTATTGTAACAAAATTCTAAACTACCTCTTTATTGAAAGCAATAAAAGTTAGGATTGAGTATCATTGGGAAAAAGAGATTAGGGAATAGAGCCTATATCTATAATGAAATAAACTAGGGAGTGGATACCCTATGTTAAAAAAGAGACTAGGGAATGGAGACCCTATGTTAGAAAAGAGACTAGGTAGTGGAGACCCTACGTTAGAAAAGAGATTAGGGAGTAGAGACCCTATATCTAAACTAAAATCAACTAGGGAATGGAGACCCTATGCCTAAAATAAAATTAACCATGGAATGGAGACCTTATGTTGGAAAAGCGACTAGAGAATGGCGATCCTATATCTAAAATAACTTCAACTTGGGAGTGGAGACCCTATGCCTAAAATAAAATCAACTAAGGAATGGAGACCTTATGTTGGAAAAGCGACTAGGGAGTGGCGATCCTATATCTGAAATAACTTCAACTAGGGAATGTAGATCCTATGTTGGAAAAGCAACTAGGGAGTGGAGACCCTATGTTTAAAATAGAATTGACTAAGAAGTAGAGACCCTATATTGGAAAAGCGGACTAGGGAATGGAGACCATACGCCTAAAATAACTTCAACTAGGGAGTGGAGACCCTATGTTGGAAAAGCATACTAGGAAGTGGAGAACCTATGTCTAAATAAATCAATTAGGGAGTGGAGATCCTATGTTGGAAAAGCAGAACAGGGATTGGAAACCCTGTGTCTAAAATAAAATCAACTAGGGAGTGGAGACCCTATGTTGGAAAAGCAGACTAGGGAGTGGAGACCCTATGCCCAAAATAAAATCAACTAGGGAGTGGAGAACCTATGTTGTAAAAGCGACTAAGGAGTGGAGAACCTTTGTTGGAAAAGCGACTAGGGAGTGGAAACCCTATGTTGGAAAAGCAGACTAGGGAATGGAGACCCTATGCCTAAAATAAAATCAACTAGGGAGTGGAGACACTATGATGGAAAAACAGACTAGGGAGTAGAAACCTTATGCCTAAAATAAAATTAACTAGGGAGTGGATACTTTATGCTGGAAAAGCATACTAGAGAGTGGAAACTCTATGTCTAAAATAAAATCAACTAGAGAGTGGAGACCCTATGTTGGAAAAGCAGACTAGGGAGTGGAGACCCTATGCCTAAAATAACTTCAACTAGGGAGTGGAGATCCTATGATGGAAAAGCAGACTAGGGAGTGGATATCCTATGCCTAAAATAAATTCAACTAGGGAGTGGAGACCCTATGTTGGAAAAGCAGACTAGGGAGTGAAGACCCTATATTGTAAAAGCAGACCAAGGAGTGGAGACCTTATGTCTAAAATAACTTCAACTAGGGAGTGGAGATCCTATTCCTAAAATAAAATTAACTAGGGAGTGAAGACCCTATATTGAAAAAGCATACTAGGGAGTGGAGACCCTATGACTAAAATAAAATCAAATAGGGAGTGAAGACCCTATGTTGGAAAAGCAGACTAAGGAGTGGAGACCTTATGTATAAAGTAAAATCAATTAGGGAGTGGAGACAATTTGTTGGAAAAAATATAACTAGAGATTGGGGACCCTAGGCTACCATGATTTTGAATTTTTCTTATTCTTCTTATTTTTTTCTTTTTTTTTTATATGAGCAAATGCCTGAACCAAAATATGTTATTGCTATGGGAGCCTGTACAATTACAGGCGAGATGTTTAGTACCGATTCTTATAGTACTGTTCGAGGAGTCGATAAGCTAATTCCTGTAGATGTATATTTGCCAGGTTGCCCACCTAAAGCGAATCAGTTATAGATGCTATAACAAAACTTCGTAAGAAAATATCTCGAGAACTCTATGAAGATAGAATTAGGTCTCAACGAGCGAATCGGTGTTTTACTACCAATCATAAGTTTCTTGTTCAACACAGTATTCATATGGGAAATTATCATTAAAGAGTTCTTTATCAACCGCCATCTACTTCAAAGATCCCTACGGAAATCTTTTTCAAATACAAAAATTCAGTATCTTCCCCCGAATTAGTGAATTAGACAGGATTCCTTTGTCTAGTGTAAAAATGCAGGAAAGAATTCGGAGGAGACTTCCCTTTTGGATTGATTATTGCTGCAAAGTTGTTTCTAGATTTTGCGCAGTTTCTTTTGGTTGCACCTGCTTCTTGCAAGGTTGCTTTGGATTGCACCTGTTTCATGTTTTCAAACAAAGAACAATTGTTAGTTTGAAATGGTGGTTGGTTTTATTGTCTTGATTGTTTCAATCACTTGATCTGGCCCAGCTTCTTTGATGAAGATCTCAACAACAATTCTTGTTCCCTGAGGACCGATTTCATTTCGGGTCCTAGAGAACCTGTGGTTTTTCCAGACTTTGCCATGACGATTGATCGGTGGAGATAAACCTTATCGACTTTATTTTGCCTTCGTAGGCCTTTCACTTCTGACTTCTTTTTTTTTCTTTTTTTTTCTTTTCTTTGGAGCATTGGGGAACTTTGGCTCCTCAAACTTTGCACAACGGCTAGCTGCGTGGGGCTTAACCTTTTTCGGCTTTATTTTGCCTTCATAGGCCTTTCATTTTTGCCTTCTTTCTTCCAACTTCAATTTAAGAATTTGGGGTACCTTGGCTTTTCAAACCTTTGCTGAGATGGTTAGCCACATGAGACTTAACCTTTTCCAACTTTATTTTGCCTTTGTGGGCATATGATTTTGATTTCCCTTCATTTTAGGAGTTTCTTTTTATTTCAAAGCATCGGCCATCATGGCCAATCGAGGTCGATTTGATGCCCCTAACGAGGTTGGGTGCCTTTTTGCATATTGGCTTGTATCAAATGAAACACCTGTAAATCAGTTTTACTATCCTTTCTTTGTCTTAATTTTGGAACAGGGTTAGACCGAAAGGGATTTAAAGAAAACAAACAATGGAATGGAGAATGAATTTAAAACAAGAAGGGTCCCTTTCGAGGAAAGGAAAGAATGACTTATCTGGAGTATCCGTAGACTTCAATGAACATGACATGCCTTTTGGACTGGATGCCCGATTTGTGTAACACATCCGACTCTCAGAAATTCATCACAAATTTTAACTTAAAATCGAGAAATCTTGCCATGACTCTATCAATGCCAATGGTTGTGAGGATCTTCTTTACGATCAGTGGCGCCCTTTGCGGGTTTTCGCTAGCTGGTCACTCTCATTTCTCTTCTGACCATCGCCTTATAGTGATTTTTGCAAGTTTTCACTAACAAGACACTCATTTCTTGTTTCTCTGCTTACTGTCGCCTTACGGTGCCCGTGTGGGATTTCACCAATAAGACTCTCTCATTTTATTTCTCTGCTTACCATCACCTTACGGTGCCCGTGTGGATTTTCACCAATAAGACTATCTCATTTTATTTCTCTCATTTTGTTATATTAAATCCAAGTAAACTCTATCCTCCCATTTTGAAGATCTTTACCGATTGATTGGAAGGACTTGAACAAGATTTGGGGTAAAAATAATTGGGATAGAATTACAACTTTGGAATCTTTCAGGCGAAACCATTATAACTTTTTCCCCAGTTTCACTTTTGGGGGATTTCGAACTTTTATTGTTGTGTGACTGAATCTCAGAGAGAGGCTGCCTACATATCCTTTGGAATCAAATTGAAAGTAGTACATGGAACTTTGTTTTTTATTTTCTTTTGTTTTTCTGTTTTGTTTGTTTTCCCTTTCTTTTTACTTTCCTTTCCTCTTTTTTTTTTCATTTCAATTTTTTTGTTGTATTTTCTTCCTTCTTCTTTTTTGTATTTTTCTTTCGCTTCTCTTTTCATTTTTTTCTCATTTTTCATTTCATTTTTCAATCATCATTTTTTTAACCCTTTCAGGTTCCAAAGAACGAAATCAAAGAAGAGTAACCGGCTCAAATGATTTACAAAAGGTTGATAGTGTTTGGGTAACGAGAATAAAAGCATTCTTCATCCCAACCAGAGAACATTTATATTATATAGAGGATCCAACATAGTACATTTTGGTTGCACTTGCATTAGTAGTTGTTTTAGGACATTTCCTTCGATGTTTTCAAGGTACAACCCTCTCTTTGGCAGTACCCTTGTTACCATGTATGGATATTTTCAATCTGGAGCAAATTTTCCTCAAGCTATTCCAACTCTTTGTTTAATTTCCTTAAACTTATCTTCATTGCAATCTAATTCTTGATTTATTATTTCGAAGTCTGACAACATTTTAGGATCTAGGCATGAAGTCCACAAGTATGTCATGTTATTGAAATCTGCATTTAACAGAACTGAAAAGAAAAATAAAAAAGTGACATGACTAAGAAAAGAGATATTCTTGGAAAATGAAATATTAATTTCATTTGATTTTTTTGATTTTCTGATTTTTTTTTTTATTTTTTTCTCTCTTTTATTCAATTTTTGAAGATAGAAGGGTTTATATCGGAAAGTAAGACAATAAGGTAAAACATCCGGATCACACTCTAAGATAATACGGATGCAGAAAGGATAGCAAGACTGGCTACCGAGAATCCTGTCTGATGGAAAACGTTCATGCTTGGCGACCATTTTTTGGCTTTTCTTCTATCTCAGCAATGGTTGGAATGGCCTTCAGTACCGGATAAAATTCCTCATCTTTACAAATCATTCCGACTATTGGCCCGCTGTTGTGTGCAGGCAATAAATTATTCATCATATCAAGAGCTTCTTTATCCTAAAAATAATTCTTTCAGGTTCAATCAAATCTTTAACTGCCCTTTTGAGGGTCCATTAGTCCTCTGTACTATGTCCGACTGCTCCAGAGTGGTATTCACATCTAGCATCAGCTCGGTGCGAAGGGGACTCGGGGTTCGGCCAGTTCGGGGCCACTAGCTACAATAGATCTAGCCTGATTAGCTTTTGGGACAAGCTTGAATACAATTCACCAATAGAGTTGAACTGATTCTTTCTAAAAGGCTCTTTTGGGTGAGGATTGTATTTGGGATCATTTGGTTGAAGATTATATGGAGCTTGGTAAGGATGGTAATTTCTGCGAGGTGGAACTCGGTTTTATTTATAATGTTGTAGTTGCGGATAGGGTTGCGCATTCATCACCACAAAGGGAGGTGGTGCCACGGCATAAACAACATCTTGAAGGGGATCATAGTGTTGAGGGACCTCATGAAGCATATATGATTGGCTGAATGACCTGCGGGCCCCCCTCGAGCTTGAAGCCACCATGGCTCCCTCTTCATTTCCATTGTTGTTCATTAAACCCTCTGAACCATTCTGAGCAGCCTATGATGTGGCCTTAAGAGCAGCATAACTCAAGATTCGATCTATTTTTAAACCATTTTCAACCATTTCCCCAATTTTGATAGCCTCAGCAAATGGCTTACCCACAGCAGAGATCATGTTCTAGAAATAGTCAGCCTCTAGGGCCTGCAGAAAAATCGTGACCATTTTAGTTTCGTCCATTAGAGGCTTTACCCTTGCAGCTTGCTAACGCTATTTGATAGCATATTCGCGGAAGCTTTCCATGGTTTTCTTTTTCAAATTGGAGAAGGAGTTTTTGTTGGGAGTGATGTCCACATTATATTGGAACTTATGGATAAAATCCCAAGCCATATTGTCTCACACATACCAATGAGTAATTTCTTGATCTGTATACCACTGAGAAGCAATTCAGCTGAGGTTTTTCCCAAAATAGACCTTTAGCAGCTCCTCCTTTTCAACAGCACCCCTCAACTAGTTAGAGTATCGTGTCAGACAAGCGACCGGGTCTCTGTGCCCGTCGTACTTTTCAAATTTTGGCATCTTGAAGCCAACTGGCAAATGGACATGGGGAATCATACAGAGGTTAGAGTATGAGACACTCTTTTGGCCACTCAGACCTTGCATGTTTTTCAGGATTTGTTCCAGGCTCTTCCTCTTCCGAGTTATTTCCTCTTGCTCAGGATTTTTAACAGCCTTTTCTTGCTCCACTGAGAGATCATATTGCGGAGGTTTACTGAAAGAGTATGGGGTCACATATGCTATTTCTGACTGAAGTTGTGGACCCTGAAATGTGAATATTGCAGGCGGTAACCTTGAAGCCAGTGCCTGGGAGAGAACCACAAAAGGCATGTCAGGATCATTATAGGGCATTAGAGGGTGTACGCATGGGATGAGCGGGTTGGGCAAAGGAGCAATGGTAATCTCATCTGACTTGGGGATCAATTCAGGGAATCCATGGATTGCACTTGGCGGTTCCCTACCATTAGAGTAGGCTTCCCACATTTCCGATATGCTGAGACGTAACATCTTATTCTCTTCAGCAGTTGTTTATTCTAGTTGCAGAATAGCCAATGTCGGGCAATCCTCATGACCGATGGTTAGTAGATTGCTTGCGGAGGCCATCCATACCTTTGGATCTTGTGAAGGAGAGAGGCTGGACTACCAACAAAATCAACCACCACAACCTGGCTAATTTGCACATGGAACAACCTTGTTAGTTTTGAGATGCTTAACAGATAGGAAATCACATATTTGGATTCAATGCACCTAAACAGTTAAACGTTTCTACCATGTGTTTGAACGGTTGCATGTTTCGTCCCGGCCATAACTAACCCTTTTCACTTTATACCTCTTTTCTTTTATTTCTGTCTCTTTAATCACTCTTGATTTGATTTTTTTTTCATTTCATTTCTGTCGCTCTTTTATTTTTTGGCACTCTCTTTTCTTTTTTCTTTTTGTCACTCTTTTATATCATTTTATTTTTATCGCTCTCTTTTTTTCACTTTTTCTTTCTTTATCACTCAAATTTTTTTCTTTTTTTAGTTTATTTTTTTATTCAATTTATTTTATATCTATGATCAAATCTGATGGGGATTGCCTACGTATCATGACCCCGCATGAATCAGATCTTGCGTAGTTTGGGAAGATTGAGAATGAAATAAATAAGATAACTCTTTTTCACTTTTTATAAAACTTAGACATTGAAAGCTTTAAGACAAAAGAAAATTTGTTTTTTTGATTTTTTATTTTTTTTGTTTTATTTCTTTTAGAATTTTCGAAAGAAAAATTTTTAAAAGAAGAAAAGAAATATTTATTTATTTTTTTGGATTTTAATTTTGATTTTTTTTATTTTTGAAAGAAAGACTTCTAAAAATTCTTTTTCTTTTGATTTGAACTTTGAGAATTTCAAAAGTAAAAAAGAAACTATTTTTATTTGAATTTTTATTTATTTTATCTTTTTCTAAGGAAGAAAGAAAGTATGTTTTGATTTTGGATGTTGTCTCTTAATTTTTGAACGAGGTTATTTTTAAATGAAATGTTTTGAATTTCTGAGCTTTTTATTTATTTACCAAAGTACTTCTAAAGAAAAGCACAAGTATTTTTGGACTTCAATTTATCAAAAACAAAAATTGTTGACATTTACGAAAGAAATACTTTTAAAGAAAGAAACGAATATTTTCCCTTTTTTATGGTTTTTTTTAATTTTTGGAAAAATATTTCAAAATAAAGGAAACCCGTATTTCGTATTTTTATTCTTTTTTTTTTCATATGAGACTTTAGAAAGAATGATGCTACCTTTGTTTTTTTTTCTCCATTTTTTTTTGTATCTTTTAGGAAAGATTTCTAAATAAGGAGCTAAAGGAAAATATTTTTGGAATTTTAAAAATTAGAGTTGCAACCGATGAGGTTTGCCTACGTATCTCACATTTGGTGAGAATCAGACCCACGTAGTTCGGTCAGTTTTGACGGAACAAGGGAAACATGGAACTTAAAAAATGTCGGCTCATTTTGAAATGACTTTTTTTCAGAATTTCGGCAGAGTTTCAGGATTTTCAAATACCTATCTCACTATTGGTTTTTTTTTCATTCATTTTTTTATTTTCTTTTTTTGTTGATTTTCTTTCCATATTCTAAAAGCCGATCAACATGCAAGCCGAATCAAACAAATGCGCAAGTAGCATATAAGATGCATCAGGATGGTCTTTTTAATTTTTGGGTACACCTGTCCTAGACGGACCCAACCCTTGTGTTGAGTCCCTAAAGTCAGATGCACGTGATGCAAACAAACGTACCTACTAGGGATCTAACATGAGGCTATATTATTCTAGGTTTAAAAAACTAGGTGTATTATTCTAAACCTGGCTTACCCGAGCGGACAGCTCGAGCCGAGGGGGACAGCGTACCGGGAATACAGAAGCTTCACTGGCTTTGCAACTTATCCGAACGTCGTTCTAAAATTGTGATATGACACTAACATAAAAGAAGTTACACGAAGTGAACACTTACCAGATGATTTAGAAGACTCAGAGAAAGGAGGGTTTCATAGCAATTTATATACAATCCAAGCAATATCAAAGCGGTAAAAAGCGGCAATTAGCATATTAGGCTCAACATGTGAAAATCAGATAAAAACAAGCCAACTATAATAGTTATTCTAAACTCGAATTCTTGAACCCTGAACCATAGATTCTGGGTTCGATCCCTAGCAGAGTCGCAAGAGCTGTCACACCTCCTTTTTACCGTCCGAGAGGGATATAAGGATTTTGTTTCCAATTAAAGTGACATTATTCGAAATGAGATTATTTTATTTAATTTTTCAGAGTCGCCACTTGGAATAGTTTATTTGGTGTTCCGAATCACCGGTTTATTTCAAAAATCCCAAATCGAGGAAATTTTGACTTTATTTTAAAAGCATACGAACCAGAAATTCTATGTAAGGAATTATGTTAACCCGGGAGAAGGTGTTAGGCGTTCCCGGGTTTCGTGGTTCGAGCAGGTCGCTTAAACTATTAATAATTGACCTAAATATCTTATTAATTACATGTTTTAAACCTATTATGCATTTTAGATTTATAACTGCTTTTAGGATTTATGGACCGCTTTTTAGGAAGATTCAACGTTATTTAAAACATGCCTTGAACCACACTACATGAAATGCAACCGCGGTTCGCGACACGTTCTATTTAATATTGTTGAGAAATTGAAATTGGCTCACATGAAATGGACCCTCGGATTTAGTAATTAAAACAAAAAATTACAACTACATCACGGAAATTATATCCCTAGCTATGATCAATTATTTAAATAACGCGCCCAAAGCAATTACGAAGATTCAATTTTCATCAGCAACATTTGTGAGGGCCATGGATGATTTAGTTTATTTATGGCACACCTCAAACCTTTTTTCTATAAGAGCTAACTAGTTTTATGAGGGCCATGAGCTTAGGGATTTTATTTGGCATAGCACACCTCAATTGATTTAAAAAGGTTTTATTATTCGAAGTTGTTATAATAGGGTTACATGAAATGAACTCCGAATTTGGGATTTAGGTATCATGACTATGCCATGGAAATTGTATCCATAGTTACGATGATTTATAATAACACACGCCTAAAACATGCTACGAGTGTTTATTAATAACATTTGTAATTCATCTAAGTAAATCAAAATGATTACTAAGGATGGAACTGGCTAAAATTATAAGCCAACAAAGTTAAAATGCCAACATTCCAAGGACAAATGATAACTCACAATGGTAGCATATTCATAAAGATAAGACTTAATTATCCTACAAAGTTATACAACTAATACTTTTCAAAAAATAATTTTTTTTGAATGAATGAAACAAGAAGCATAAACTAAACATTTAATAATAAAAAAGAAATTTTAGTTCCAACAGAACTAAGAACAATTCACGTTTTTTTCAAACAAGAAAGGGAATATTAAACTCAAAGATTATTCATCAATCTAAACGTAAAATTAATAACTAAAGAAAAAGCTCAAACATTCCGTACATATTTCCTTATGACAAAAGAATACCATGATTTCAATATCAACAAACTTAAAACACTTCCAAAAGTTAATCATTAAATGAACTACATACATAATAAAAGAAATTCAATCCTCTTTCCACATATCACCCAAATCAAAGTTATTTATTCATATGCTTAAAAATTGATTTAAGAATACAATGGAAGAGATCAAACCTTACTGCTGAGAAGGAAAATCAGATCAAAACAACAGGACCGACGAATCGGACCCAAATACGACCTCGAAAATCCGATAGAAACTTCAACCAAACTCCATTTTTAAGAACCAAAATCAAGGAGGAAGGAGCTGAAATTTGTATTCTTTTCTGATTTTAAAGGAAAGAAACCAGTCCATTTCTTTTCTACGGACAAACGAAAAAAGAACAACTTTTAAACTCTTTTTTTTTTAATAATTTCCTCCCCCTTTTGTTGCTCTGTCCGTTCCACTTATTTCTATGTGTGTGTATGGTCGATTTTTTTTTTGGCTCTAGATTGAAGAAGGGGTGGGGTGTTGGAAATAGCTTAAGAGTTATGTCTTAGGAGGTTTTGTAAAAGTTTGGGTTTTTTTTTTGAAGAAAGGGGTCGCTGCTCATTGAAGAAGAAGAAGAACGGCGGATCTTATAACGACCCGACCAGTCGTTTTGAGCCCTAGCACGCCGTTCAACAGTCTGAGGCTATGAGCAGCCTCATTTCAGGTATTGTGACTTGTTCGCATGGTCGGAATTTAAATTCAGAAAAATCGTAGTTAAATTTAAATAAAAATTCTCATTTGAGAAGCTTAAAGTTGAAAGAATGAACTAGGATTGAATTTTTGAGTAAACGACCTCGTAATCAGGATCTGAAGGTTTCAGCAGATTCGTATGATGATATCGGACTTGGGCGTATGCCCGGTTTGGATTTTGGATAACCTGGGAGCGTTTTGGCGCCTATTGTAGAAGTTATCATTTTGGAAGAAATTTTTTAAGTTTGGCTTGAAGTGCATTACAGTTTTATCGATGTCCGTTTCGGATTCTGGGTCTGGGAATAGCTCCGTATGGTGATTCTGGAGTTGGGAGTGCGATCGGAAGTGAATTCGGAGGTCCGTAGGTCTTTTTGGAGCCAATTGGCAAAAGATAAAAATTTAAAGGTTTTTGAGAAGTTTGACCGGGAGTGGACTTTTTGATATCGGGGTTGGAATCCGATTCCGAAAGTTAGAGTAGGTCCGTAATATCAAATATGACTTGTGAACAAAATTTGAGGTCAATCGGACATGATTTGATAGGTTTAAACACCGGAAATAGAAGTTGGAAAGTTCAAAGTTCATAAAGCTTAAATCGGGGTGTAATTCATGGTTTTAGCATTGTTTGTTATGATTTGAGGCCTCGAGCAAGTCCATACTGTGTTTTGGGACGGGTTGGTATGACTGGTTGGGGTCCCGGGGGCATCAGGTGGATTCCGTGTGGTTAACGGATCGAAATTGGAATTTGGAAGAGAGCTGAAGGCATCTGGTTGCTTGTATTTTTGCTTTTGCGGTTAGTTGACTGCAGAAGCGGCACCGCAGAAGCGAACGGGGAGCCGCAGAAGGGGTTTTGGCCCAAAGCTTGAGGACTGCAGATGCGGTCAAAATTCCGCAGAAGTGGAACCGCATCTGCGGAAGGGGCATCGCAAAAGCGGGAAAGGGCGGCATTGGAAGGAGCAGCAGAAGCGGCCTTTGGACCGCATAAGCGGAACCGCCGATGCGGCATGGCTTCCGCAGAAGCGGAAATGACTAGAAGCAGAACCTTGTTTTAATTCGTGGGATTGAGTTCATTTCTCCCATTACTTCATGGCTTGGGCGATTTTTGGGGAGCTTCGTGAGAGGATTTTGTCGTCAATGTTGAGGTAAGTTACCCCTATCACTTTTGAGTTAAATACATCAATAATGTATGGATTTAAGCATGAGAATTAGTGTAAAAATTGAGGGTTTTGGTAGAAAACCTAGAAAATTATAACCTTGGATTTTGATCACGATTTTGGATATGGAATTAGGAGAAAATCATATATTCGAGTTCCTAATGTCATGGGTAACCTTTATCTTCGAGAAATGTTGGATTCCGGGCACGTGCGCCCGAGGGAATTTTGGTCATTTTACTAATCAAAGTTGAGAATTTGTATAATTTGAATTGTTAACGAGTATTTGAGCATGTTCTCATTAGTTGTCATTAATTGGCTAGTTTTGGTACATTGTGCATTGGTTCAAGCCTTCGGAAGAATGTAGAATGTCGGTTGTGGATCTTCGGAGCGAGGTGAGTCTCCTTTCTAACCTTGTGAGGGGGAATTTACCCCATAGGTGAAATAATTAATTATGTTCTCCTATATGTGGAGGGCTACGTACGCACGAGGTGACGAGAGTCCGTGCGTAGCTACTATTATGCTATTGTCCGGGTAGTTAGGACCCATCAGCACGTTATACTTGGATTAATTATGAACCCATTGATGTCTTGAATTGTTTAAATTGCCTTTAATAAGTTAGCTAATTTAAAAAAAAAAAGAGATTAAACATCATTTCCTGAATTTATAAACAGAGAATTGGCTTATTTGGATAATTATTTCTCGATAAAATTCTAATTGGCTATCTGATCATGTATCTTACGTGTACCCGTGTCGCGTGGATGATTCGCGAGCGGGGTAATAAATCATATTTAATTAATAAATGAATTTCTAAAGAGACTTAAGCTTTGTTTTCTTAAATTATTAAAGAAAATTGGCCTTCCTTGGATAATTGCTCCATGTTGACTTCTTGACTGATTGTCTGTCTGTGTGTGTTTATTTTGGAACGGGCCGAACGCCTCGGCAGATTAATACATGCATCTATAGGCGCGCTATCGACCCTCGGCAAGTGCACATTTATTCATGTTGGATCGGGTCCGCCTCGGTATGATTTGTGCATGCTTGTGTTGCTGCCTGAACTTAATTAAGTTATTATTTCCCTTTTGTGGCTTAAAAATATTTGGATTATATTTAAAGAGAAATTCTGAATATTTTCCTATGAAAGGATTACGTGTTTACTTGTTTCCTCTATCTAGATTAGAATCATATTTATAAAATAAATCCACTGTTTAATATATACATATTAAGGATGAGTCATTATTGGACCATTAGAGAGCGTCAAAGTTGACCATCTCGTCTCTACCTCTTCGGGATTAGGCGGGATACTCACTGAGTGCACGTCGATTACGTACTCATACTACACTTCTGTGCATTTTTATTGCACAGGTATATATATATACCTCTAGCAGCCTATTGGGCGTAGCAGCATGGATGACGCTGGGACTAGCTGAGCTACATTGTTCGAGGCGACCCGCAGCTAGTGTAGTTCCTTTCAGTATTTTGTATCTTATTCCCTGTACACTGTATTTCGAAAAGGTGTTGTATTTTATTTTCCTTACTAATAGTTGCTAATGCACATGTGACATCGGGTTTCTAGGATAGTTTTCGAAGGAATGTACTAATTGTTATTATTTAAATTTGAATTAATGTAGTGATCTCAATTTATGAAAAATGGAAGGAAAAAACCTTAAATTTTCAAAAGTATTAAAAGAGGATTTAATTGATAATTCTTGTTGGCTTGCCTGACAGAGGTGTCCGGCGCCACCATGGCCCTAAGTAGATTTTGGGTCGTGACAATATGGTATCAGAGCACTAGGTTCCCGTCGGTATCACGAGTCATGAGCAAGTCTAGTAGAGTCTTGCGGATCGGTACGGAGACGTCTGTACTTATCCTCGAGAGGCTACATGGCTGTTAGGAGTACTTCCCTTCTTTGTTTCCTTATCGTGCGGTTTGATTCCTTTGAGGCTTATGCCTTTGATTTCTTCCTACTCAATCTTACGTGAGCGCTTGTTATAAATCGAAAGTTGAAGAATTGAAATGGCACTATAGATGTGGTGCGGGATGATTCTCCCGGTATAGTTGATGTGATTATTATGGTCGCCTGGTGAAAGGATATTCTATTGTTTCAGCTCAGTAATAAACTTCTAAGAGCCTTGAGTCTAGGCACAAGTTGCCATGATTCTTATGAACAATTATTCCGCAGTGTTGTTGTGATGGCAGGATGCTTGCCCACTTGTCGGGGCAGTGAATGAATTGAAGGGAGGTTTACTCAGCGCGTAATCAAGGGATTCAGTATTTTATTCCCGGCAGAGGAAAGGTAGTCGAACTAAGAATGGTCAGGTGTGGGCTGGTAGAAGTAATGAGGCTTGGTATTTGCAAGCGTGGTTGAGCTTTCTTTTGGGAGAGGGTGTCGTGGTCCTGATTGAACGTACTAAGTTGTTGGTGTTATAATCTTCTACAATCTGCCTTTATAGCAGGATATTGTGAAATAATATTAGAGGTACAACTATCAGATATCGCATGATCCATTGGTTTAAGATCGAATCAGAATTTCTAATATTGATGGCTCGATAAAGTTGACTTTTGGAAAGGTTTAAAGTTAGCAGCAATGGTGGATTCAAGTGCCATGAAGATAGATTTTATTAAAGGCAACAATTAGGCATCAAAGTACGAGGAAGGACATGTGGGAAGTGTCAGGTGGTGTTTAAAACTTCTAGAAGTCCAAGTATGAGGAGTAAGGTCGAGTGATTAATTAAAGAGATGAGTTCCGCCAAAGTGGGAGAGTGGCGAGGGTTGCATATGGGCTTGGTAGTAGGATGACTACGCGCCTTAAATAGAGTTTGGATCGAATTGGGGATTTTAATGATTGGTGATTGAAGCTTGCGTGTATGATGTGAAGTTTGGGCTATTATGCGGCAGAAAATTGATATGACATAAAGGAGCTGCTTGAAATGGAGGAGGGTGCATCATAACACTGAATTTGGAAGGATTTGTCGCACATTTAATTGATGTCCGCGAGGGGCAAATGGACTTGTGCAGCTGGAAGGTGAGCTCGGACTCAGGATGGGCTATTGGTGTCATAGTTAATGTACCCTATGCAGTGGTGTAGGAAGATGTCGGGAGGTGATTCCCCTAGGTGGGTTATTCCCCATGAGCAGATTAGCGGTCGCGTGGTTGGCCAAGCTTCTACAAAGAATTATATTGGTTGTTCAATAAAGAGATTCGTCGTGCGAATGTGGTTAATGATTCAGAATATGAAAGATGGGGATTTACAAAAATATTCCGAGTAATTTTGATAACTTATGGCGCGAGGTTATGTCAACAAGAGGTAAAAAAGTCGGGCGAACTTAAGAATGGTGAAATGTTGGCTTCAAGCTAAGTACGAGTGTCCCACCGCTTATGATTGGGCTGTATGATTAACTACTTGCGTGATTTCTAGTTATTAGCATATTGATGGATTAACTCAGCTACGAGAAAAGACCATAAGTGGTAATTCGAACAAATGAATTGTTGGAGACATGCGATGGTTGGCCTTATTGGCTCATGTTCAGACTTGCAAAAAGGTACATGATTTATGCCTTGTATGGATACAAGTTTCAGAGAAAGCGATTTTCGCCAGGTGCTTCGCCGAAAGAGTATTCGTGTGTTGTAAAATCTATAGAGTGAGTTATATTCAGGACCAAGTCAGAGCGGGTGGCTATCAATAATGGTCATAGTGAATTCAGAAGTTAAAGTGTGGTGCCCAATGATTTCGAGCCTACGAGTACAGTTAAGAATCAAGCTTTGTAGCAACTTATGAGAAGGTGCCCAGGATGTTCTATGGTATTTTGACTTGTGGCGTAGCATTTGAGTGATATGGAATAGTTCGTGGGAATGGAGGCAGCCTGGCCTCGTGATTCAAGGTCACTCGGGGCGAGTGTAGATGGAGTATGTTATGTGTTGAATGGAGTTAGTCTTATTTTTAAGGCAAGCAAGGAGGAATTGGAAGAAGGTAAATTGATTAGCCATAGTTGAATTGGCATATTGGGGCCAGTGATCAGTTCGGTCCGCGAGATCAAGTTATGTGTATGATTTGTGGAGGTACGTGTGAGGCCTGTCGGCCGCCGTGATTGATGATTTATCAGGGGCATTCTTCTGTTATGGCTTGTTAAGTGGAAGCGGATTCCGGAAGGGCTATGGTGGCTTGGACCACTACTTGCAGATTTGCATATTCTACGGTTATGGGAAATTACCTGTGTATTGCTATGATTCTCCTGAAGTGAGTTAAGTGCAAGGTTCTTATATGATGAAATGTGAAAATATTAATGAATTCGGAGTTATGATGAAAATCGTGTCCTATCGTATATTGGCACGTTGGGTGCGGTGAGAGGTATGGAAATGTGAAGTGAGGATCAAGGTTGCAGTTCGGTGTTGACAAGGATGTCACGGGCTCGGATGGGCAAGGAAGGGGTTGAATGATTAGAGTAAATTGGTATTTTTCCTCAGCGTCACCTTAGATTAATGTGTTGTGGAAGAGGTTTTGCATCTTGGTTAAGGATTTTGGATCACTTTTCAGTGTTAGTGCATCCGATGGTTTAGATGTGAGGACCCGTTATTCATTTTGGAAGATTGTGGGAGTATTTAAACTAAGTATGAGGATTGTGGTAATATCATTAATTTGAGAATTTATGCCTGGATGGCACTTTGTATGTTGGGTTATGAACTGAGGAGGTTACTCCGGTTATGATGGTTATTCTTACGTGATATGAGGCAAAAGGAAGTTACTACGGACCTTTGAAAGGTCATTGGCCAAGTTGGTACAGCCAGAAATTGGCTTGAGATCGGTGGATTGATCTATTTGAGAATAGGGCTTTATATCAGGTCAGTTGTGTTCGTTTTAGCGAGCGTTCCCTATGGAGGAATAGTCGAGGTGTTATTTGTCATCAGCTATTCCAGGTAATGATGTATTGCGCCGTATGAGTTGTGAGACGGCTTAGTAAATTCTTATGTGTTAAGGTTCCGCATTGCGATGATGTTATGTGAGCAGGATGGCTCTTGTGATTTAGATCTTGTATCGTACCTTAGTTGTGCTTGAGTTTTGTAGCCTATAGCGCGATGTGTTTTCTCAGGGATGGTATTATGCACTTAGCGTGCTTACGATCGAAATTTGATATTTTTATTGTAATGAGAAGATTTAGCTCGAAGTGCAATCTCCTTATATGAGATCTATGTGTTGATCGGGTGGCGCGCCGCCATGGGTAAGTTATTTAGATCAGGTTGCGCGCCGCAACAGTGTGATGTCGAGTCTGGTCCCCTATAAAAATTTTTTTTTGTGTTTCGCTTCCTATCTTCTAAGGAAAGTCCGTACTAGTGCGGGGGTTAGGTAATTCCTTCGAGAGTTCAATTTCCCTTTTGTGTTGTTTTCGGATTGGTGGCATATTGGCACATTGCGGCGTCATATGAGACCTGTGATCACATTCGGAGTGACTTATTGCCTGAGTTGTTCGTACTGGGTAAGATGAGATTGTGGGATTTTGGATCAGTGCAATCTGATTATATGAAGTATATTAAAGAGCAAAGATCATTATTTGGTTTGGAATGTGGTAATGTTTCTTGTCCGAAGTATAGACTCGATGATTGGTTGACTCGGCAGTTGATTATGAATTTCAGCATCTCATCCATCATGGCGGTGTTGTAATAGTTAGAGTAAGACCTATGTAGGTCATGAGGTGAAATGGGAGCATCGGATTCGTGGAATTTTGATTAATTCAAATATAAATGTTATTTTGGTCATATGAGTAAAGTGATTCAAAGTGTGAATTCAATAGAGTTATGCAGCCATGTTTGAGTACATCGTATATTGATTAATACGGTGATCGTATGTTGGAAACAGTCCTGGCATAGAATTCCGGATGTTAGAATTGGGCTCTAACGCTTATTTTCTTAAATAAAAGGAAATATCTTCAAAATTTATCGAGCCAATGTGCTCAGCTAAGTTGTGGTAGCACGGGAAGGTACATGAGTAGTTAAACACCAATTTCAGACTACCTTAGTATAGTTCTCAGCACGTTCCAAGATGAACGTATGTTTAAGTGGGAGAGAATGTAACGACTCGACCGGTCGTTTCGAGCCCTAGTGTGCCGTTCAACAGTCTGAGGCCATGAGCAGCATCATTTTAGGTATTTTGACTTGTTCGCATGGTCTGAATTTAAATTCAGGAAGATCGGAGTTAAATTTAAATAAATATTCTCATTTGAGAAGCTTAAAGCTGAAAGAATGAACTAGGATTGGATTTTTGAGTAAATAACCTCGGAATCGGGATCTGAAGGTTCCAGCAGGTTCGTATGATGATATTGGACTTGGGCGTATGCCCGGTTCGGGTTTTGGATAACTCGGGAGCGTTTTGGCACCTATTGTGGAAGTTAGCATTTTGGAAGAAATTTCTTAAGTTTGTCTTGAAGTGCATTTCAGTGTTATCGATGTTCGTTTCGGATTCTGGGTCTGGGAATAGCTCCGTATGGTGATTCTGGAGTTGGGAGCGCTATCGGAAGTGAATTCGGAGGTCCGTAGGTCTTTTTGGAGCCAATTGGCAAAAGATAGAAATTTGAAGGTTTTTGAGAAGTTTGACCGGGAGTGGACTTTTTGATATCGGTGTCGGAATCCGATTTCGAAAGTTGGAGTAGGTCTGTAATATCAAATATGACTTGTGTGCAAAATTTGATGTCAATCTAACATGATTTGATAGGTTTAAACATCAGAAATAGAAGTTGGAAAGTTTAAAGTTTATAAAGCTTGAATCGGGGTGTAATTCATGGTTTTAGCGTTGTTTGTTAGGATTTAAGGCCTCGAGCAAGTCCGTAATGTGTTTTAGGACTGGTTGGTATGACTGGTTGGGGTCCCGAGGGCCTCGGGTAGATTTCGGGTGGTTAACAGATTCAAATTGGAATTTGGAAGAGAGCTGAAGGCATCTGGTTGCTGGATAAGTGGTTTTTGGCCCAAAACTTGAGGACCGCAGATGCCGTCAAAATTCCGCAGAAGCGGAACCACATCCGCGGAAGGGGCATCGCAGAAGTGGGAAAGGGCGACATGATAAGGAGCCGCAGAAGCGGCCTTTGGACCTCATAAGCGGAAACGCTGATGCGGCATGGCTTCCGCAGAAGTGGAAATGACTGGAAGCAAAACCTTGCTTCAAATCGTGGAATTGAGTTCATTTCTCCCATTTTTTCATGGCTTAGGCGATTTTTGGGGAGCTTCAAGAGAGGATTTTGTTGTCAATGTTCAGGTAAGTTACCCCTATCACTTTTGAGTTAAATACATCAATTATGAATGGATTTAAGCATAAGAATTAGTGTAAAAATTAAGGGTTTTGGTGGAAAACGTAGAAAATTATAACCTTGGATTTTGATCACGATTTTGGGTATGGAATTAAGAGTAAATCATATATTCGAGTTTCTAAGGTTATGGGTAGCCTTTATCTTCAATAAATCATGGATTTCGGGCACGTGGTCCTGAGGGAATTTTGGTCATTTTACTAAGAGGAGTTGAGAATTTTTATAATTTGAATTTTTAACGAGTATTTGAGCATGTTCTCATTAGTTGTCGTTAATTGGCTAGTTTTGGTGCATTGTGCATTGGTTCAAGCCTTCGGAAAAATGTAAAATGCCAGTTATGGATCTTCGGAGCGAGGTGAGTCTCCTTTCTAATCTTGTGAGAAGGAATTTACCCCATAGGTGAAATAATTGATTATGTGCTCCTATATGTGGGGGGCTACGTACGCACGAGGTGATGAGAGTCCGGGCGTTGCTACTATTATGCTATTGTCCGGGTAGTTAGAACCCATCAGCACGTTATACTTGGATTAATTATGAACCCATTGATGACTTGAATTTTTTAAATCACCTTTAATTAGTAAACGAATTAAAAAAAAAAGATGAAACATCATTTCCTGAATTTATAAACAGAGAATTGGCTTATTTGGATAATTATTCCTAGATAAAATTCTAATTGGCTATCTGAGCATGTATCTTACGTGTGCCCGCATCACTTGGATGATTCGCTAGCGGGGTAATAAATCACATTAAATTAATAAAATGAATTTCTAAAAGACTTAAGCTTCGTTTTCTCAAATTATTAAAGGAAATTGGCCTTCCTTGGATAATTGCTCAATGTTGACTTCTTGACTGATTGTCTGTCTGTGTGTGTTCATTTTGGAACGGGCCGAACGCCTCGGCAGATTAATAGATGCATCTATAGACGCACCATCGACCCTCGGCAAGTGCACATTTATTCCTGTTGGATCGGGCCGTCGCCTCAGTATGGTTTGCGCATGCTTGTGTTGCTGGCTAAACTTAATTAAGTTATTATTGCCCTTTTTAGCTTAAAAATATTTGGATTATATTTAAAGAGAAATTCTGGAAATTTTTCTATGAAAGGATTACGTGTTTACTTGTTTCCTCTATCTGGATTAATATCATGTTTATAAAATAAATCCACTGTTTAATATATACATATTAAGGATGAGTCATTATTGGACCATTAGAGAGCGTCAAAGTTGACCATCTCGTCTCTACCCCTTCGGGATTAGGCGAGGTACTCACTTAGTACACATTGATTACGTACTCATACTACACTTCTGTGCATTTTTGTTGCAGAAGTATATATATACCCCTAGCAGCCTATTGGGCGTAGCATCATGGATGATGGTGGGACTAGGTGAGTTGCATTGTTCGAGGCGACCCTTAGCTAGTTTAGTTCCTTTCAGTATTTTTGTATCTTATTCCCTGTCCACTATATTTCGGACAGGTGTTATATTTTATTTTCCTTACCAATAGTTGCTCATGCACTTGTGGCACCGGGTTTTTGGGATGATTTTTGAAGGAATGTACTAATTGTTATTATTTAAATTTGAATTAAAGTAGTGATCTTTATTTATGAAAAATGGAAGGAAAAAACCTTAAATTTTCAAAAGTATTAAAAGAGGATTTAATTGATAATTCTTGTTGGCTTGCCTGACAGAGGTGTCCGGAGCAACCATGACCCTTAGTGGATTTTGGGTCTTGACATATCTGTTTTTTTTCTTTCTTACGGATTCTCGGTTAATCCCTTGTGTAGTGTTGATCATTTACAAAGTTTCCTAATGTGTATTTATAGTAAGGAGTCTAGGGTTAAGGATAGGGTAATGGGCTTGAAGGGATTTGGGTCTTAAAAATTGATTGGACCAATTTAGGAATTGGCTCAATTTTAAAAGAGACAAGACAAAATATATATTCTTCCTATTTTCTTTTCTTTGATTTTAAATTCTAATTAAATTAATTAGGATCCTAAATCAATTTATTTTTGTAGTAATTAAAATTCTTTATTTATTAAAATAACTAGTTAACTTAAAAATAAATAAAAATACTACTTTATAGAGACTAAAAGCTAACTATGTAAAAATAGCCATTTTTGTGATTTTTCTTAATAAAATTAATTCCTATATTCAAATTGGACCTAAAATGACATGAAATTAAAATGTGGCATTTTTCATTTTTTATGATTATAAAATATTAAAAATGCATGAAATTCAACTAAATAAAGAAAAACTTCTAAAATCCTTTAAAAATCATTTTTGATTTATTTTTAGAAGTTATTTTCATGTAGGGCAAAAATTAGGTGCTCACATCTTCATTACTCCAGCTTCCAAATGATTTGTTCTTGTTGAAACCTCTGGAGATTTTCCTTTTCAAATCTGGACAATCAGCTTGAATGTGTCCAAATCTTCCACACTCATAGCATTTTCCATAATTCTTATCTTGTTCGTTATATTGCCTGGATCGCCTAGGTGGAATCCTTCCTCCCCTTGGATTTTTGAATGTTCTCATTGAACCATCCATGTTTCTTGACATCATAGCAATCTCTTCTTAAAGAGCTTCAGGATCATCATCATATCATTTTTATCTATTTCAGTTGTGGCCTTGAATGTGACCGTTTTCTTCTTTTCTTCTTGGTTGATTTTCTCAAGATATGTCTTTTCAAAAGCTATGAGTTCTCCTCGAAGTTCATCAAAAGATAACTTATTTAGATTCTGAGATTCAAGTGTGACTACTTTGGTCTTCCAAGTAGTTGGTAGGCTTCTAAAAATCTTTCTAACTTGATAACCACTTGAATATGGTTTGACGAAAACTTTCAGATCGCTAATATTTTTACTGAATCTGGCAAACATCTCTTCAATATATACTCTTTTTTTCATTTGAAAGAGTTCATAATCATGAACCAAAATGTTGATATGTGTTTCTTTACTTTGTAGGTTCCTTCGTATGTAACTTCAAACTTATCCCACATCTCTTTGGTTGTGTCATAACTGGAGATTCTCTCATACTCTTCACCACCTATAGCATTATAGAGCAAGTTTCTCGTCTTATTGTTGACTTGTACAACTGCCATTTGCTCATCTATATATGAATCTATATATTCAGGATCAACAAGTGATTGAGCGGCAGAGGATAGTTCCCCTTTTTGATAACTCTCCAAACTTTAACATCATACGCTTTTGTATATATTTCCATACGAACTTTCCAGTGGAGAAATATTGTCCATTGAATATGGTGGCCTTACTTGCAAAGTTCCTACTTGGAAGAGTGCTCATATGATAACTTGATTTGTCATGATCTTTTCTCACAAGCTATTAAGCAAAAGAAAAATATGAGCTTTGCTCTGATACAAATTGAAAGTACAAGAGGGGGAGGGGGAGGTAAATTGTTTATTTTTAAACTTAATTGCTTTCAGTTGACTAGTTTTCTAATTATTCTACTAGATATAATAACTTGATAACAGTAAAGATAGAATTTAAGATACAGAAATTAAATGCATGAATTAAAGACATCAGAATTTTTATATTGGTTCGGATTTAATATGAACCCTAATCCAGTCCTCTTGGGATGCAAGGGAGTTCTTTTTCAATGAATGAGTCTCTTCGAGTACATAGAGAATGGTGTGATCTACACCGATAGGTCAGTTTCTATATTGCTCGTTTCTTTTTATACAATGCCTTACAAGTGTTTTTCTCTCTTTCTTCTCTAACTTGTTACACAATAGATCACGTAGAGATACAATGTTTGTTTGCATTAGAATAAAGAGAGGGTATTTGGTTCGATCAAAGTATATGTGCTAAGGTATGGATACAAGTTTAAATACTCTGAGAGAGGCTTGAATTCAAGAGATATTTGCGAACCAAAGAGATTTGATCCTTGGAAAGAGATTGATTTTTTCCAAGAATAAGGTTATTCCGCAACGGCTCTAACTGATGAGAGGCTTTAAAGATTTCCCTTGCGCGAGATCCTAGAATCTTGATCCTTCCAGATTTAGATACTTGATTGATTATCTTGCAAGATCTTCGATATACTTGATTGATTTGATTCCTTCAGTTCAGCCTTAATTGATTATGTCAGTATCACTATTTCCTTTAATTATATCTGCTTTCCTTTATTGTATCTGTTTGATTCCTTCAATCTTGTTTACCAATCCATGAGTTCCTTGATCTTTGATGATCGATTTCTTCAATCTTGAATGCTATCCATGAGTTCCTATACAAAGAACAAATATATTATTTTTATCATTAAAATCAAATCTAACATTGTTGACCTTCCAAAAGGCATGAAGGCGATTGGTTCAAAATGGGCGTACTAGGTAAAATACCAAACAAGTGGTGAAGTATAAAGGTTCAAGGCTAGGTTGGTAGCTAAGGGCTGTAGTCAAAGAGAAAGCATAGACTATAATGAAACCTTTTCACCAGTTGCCAATATGGTAACTATGAGATCTGTGATTGTTCTTGTTGCTTCTAAAGGCTGGAATATATCACAAATGGACGTATAAAATGCATTCTTGCAGTGGGATTTGTATGAGGAAATGTATATAGAACTTCCTCAAGGTTTTAGGAGACAGGGGGAGACAAAGATCTATAGACTATTGAAATCATTATATGGGTTTAAACTATCCTCAAGACAGTAAAACATTAAGCTCAGTGAGGCCTTAGCAGCTGCATGATATGTTTAGAGTCTATACGACTATTCATTATTCACTAAAAGGAAAGGAGATGATTTTGTAGCAATGTTGATATAGGTGGATGACTTACTGATCACTAGAAATATTGAGGAATTTATCAATGATATTAAAGTTTTCCTTCATCAGAAGTTCAAGGTAAATGATCTTGGTGATCTCAAATACTTTTTGGGAATTGAAGTTATGAGATCCAAAGAAGGGATTCTATTGAATCAGAGGAAATATTGTCTTCAACTCATCTCTGATTTGGGGTTGAGTGGTGCTAAGCCAGTCTCAACTCCCATAGATCTCAACCGAAAATTCACTTCTGCTGAGTTTGATAGACACACTAGACTACATCTCATAAAGTCCTGACAGATGTAAGTGAATACCAAAGGTTGATCTACTTGACTATCACGCGACTAGACATTGTGTTTGCTATCCAAACTCTCAATCAATTCATGTAAGAGCCCAAAAAATCTCATTGGGATGCTGCTATGAGAGTAGTCAAATACCTAAAACATAAACCATGCATAGGGATATTTCTAAATTGTGTGGGTACAGATAGTTTGACATGTTTTTGTGATGCAGATTGGGCAAGTTGTCCAAACACACGAAGGTCAGTAACCGGTTAATTAGTCAAGTTTGGCAACTCACTTATTTCTTAGAAGTCCAAGAAGTAGCATACAGTGTCAAGAAGCTCTGCAGAAGTAGAGTATATAAGCCTAGCAGCTGTTAGCAGAAGTAGTCTGGTTATTAGGACTGTTTGCTGAACTCGGAGTGCCTAGCAAGCGACCTGTGAAAGTCTATTGTGATAGCAAGGCTACTCTCCAGATTGCAGCCAATTCTATCTTCCACGACTGTAAATATATTGATATCAATTGTAATTTTGTGCGTGACAAGATCAAATAAGGTATAATTAGCACACAGTTTGTGGGGAATAAAGATCAGCTAGCTGATCTTCTCACTAAAGGTCTTGGACAGTCTCAACATTCATTTCTACAAGGCAGGCTTGGAGTGCTCAACATCTTACACCCTCAAGATTGAGGGGAAGTGTGAGCTATTAGTCAGTTTTGTTAGTTAGAAGATGAGTTAGTTAGTTAGTTGAGTTAGTTAGTCGGTTATAGTTGTGGGACTCAGTACTTAAGTAATTAGTTAAGTTAGTACAGAGTTGAGTTAGTATGTAAATTGTATATAAAGTTGTACTCATCTATTACAAAAATATAGATTTTCATTTTTCCTGCAATTCCTCTTTTCTCTATTAAGGTCACTCCTTCTACTCTCAAATCTAATTACAAATTGCTTGGATGATTCTGGAAATTGAGCTCTGATTCATCAAGCTCACATGTATTATGATTTTCAAGAGAATAATTCAGACAAGCTAGCCAAAGTTCAACTTTGTAGTCTCAAAGAAAAAGATTAATGATGTATACCCTTTGTCGTGGTCTACACGCTTGCACGAAATTTTGTACTCTTCACTGAATCGAGTGACTGCAGATTTTTCAACCCAATTATTTTCCATTTTATACATACTAGTACTAAGAGGACATAAAATTATATACATAGATGCAGAAAAAGTTGACTTCCAATTAACATAGTGTATCATTATTTCAAGAACGCCTAAAAACTGCTTTACCTGTGGGCATGTTACTTATTCTCTTATGTATTCTCCCTTGATCTCTGGTAAGTTGAGACTACTGTCCGTGCTACTACTGATATAAAGTATAGTTCATCAGAACATGCATATACAGTACAAGAGAAGTATATGCCACTGCCAGATTTATGCAGTGTGAAAGTCCTATCAATGTTGCCTGGTTTTTTCTAGTTCATCCTCGTTTCGTTACCTTTGTTAGGCTTCATTTCCTTGACATCATAAAATCCAATCTTCACCTCATGTATTTCAAGTGCACATCAATGTCTGAATGGCAGTAGAGAGTGCTTGTGTGAGCGAATGGACCAATAAATCGGTGTTCCAGCTTACGAAGACTATGTAGTGAATACCTCTGCATGCAACATAGGACATCTATAGGGATTGCAGTAACTTATTTGGTAGAAAAGGGCAGTGACGGACCAATCCATTGGACATGTGATGTGGAAAAGAGTGCCATAGATACACAAGGTAATGAAGATATAAATGTCAATGCAGATGTTATAGCGGTTGGGGTTGACAAACATAACTCGGATGCAAGAGCAGAGGTTGAATTCTCTGAGTTTTTGTTCCCAACAGGCCGTTGAGTGGCTTGATACTGTTGGTACAACCCAGAACTATGCTAGTAGAGAAGAACAAAAAGAAGAAAAAACCTCTCTTATTTAGAAACACCAAGGAAGAAGACAGAGGCGGTGGAAACAAAGTGTTTGGTCTGAAAAGTTTCTTGTTTTAATAAAAGATGTTGGACCCGGGTTGGATTCTTTATTGGTTTAGGTTTCTACTGACTTGGGCTTCATCTGGTATCAGGACCGGCTGAAGCAAAGGTCCAATTTTAATTTATACAATACTCCAGCTTGCTACGCAAATCTTTTGGAAATAGCACATGCCAAAATAACACCATTAAATATTTTCCATACATATCATTATCCATTAGTTTGTTATAGAATATACATTTAGAATAGGACACATATATTAGGCAGTTGTTTGAAAGATTCTTTTTTACTGTATTTATACAAGCACTATATACAATAATTTCATCATCAATACAAAACAAATTTTGCTACGTTCCTTTTCTATTTTTGATATGGTATCAGTGCAGGTTTGATTTGCTCTAGTACAATTCCAAAACAGTCTCTTTTCATCATCTTTCATCGTCTTCAACTAACCAGCTATGATATACACTGGTCTACCCACTAAACATGTAGATAGATTCATCCATGACCAGTCATGTTGTAACTCCAGTCTTCAATGGAGCTAGAGCAATTGACTCGTCTCATCCCTATTATCTTCGTCCCTCGGATTACCTAGGGATGAACCTTGTTTCCTCAATTTTCAATGGGAAGAGCTATGGAGGGTGGAGAAGAGCATTCGTTATTGCTCTTTCTACCAAAAACAAGTTGGGGTTCATTGATGGAACCCTAGTTGTCCCAAGTTCTGATTCTGGTCTCCAAAAGGCTTGGACTCGCTGCAATGACATGGTATTGTCATGGTTACTCAACTCCCTGTCACAAGAAATCGCAAAAAGTGTGTTATACTCACAAAGTGCTAAAGATCTATAGGGAGATCTAGAAGACGGGTTTGGATAGACAAATGGTGCAAAGCTCTTCCAGCTACTGAAGGAGTTGAGTGCAGTAATTCAAGGTAACACTAGTATTTCAACCTACTTCACTAAGATGGAGATTTTATGGGATGAGTTAGATGCTTTGAACACCTTTTCTGCTTTATTTGTGAGTGTGGTTGTGGAGCTAAGGTTAAGATATTGAAATTACATCAAGATGAAAGATTATTGCAATTCCTAATGGGTTTAAATGAGTGCTTCATAGGAGTTAAAAGAAATATTCTGTTGTCTTCTCACTAGTCATACAAGATGAAAAGCAAAGGGAAATACATGCTACACCTGTCTATCTAGGTGAATCAGGATCTTTTATGGCAGCAAACTATGTTAGAATATGAAAGAAGGCTAATGACTATAAGGGATAGAAACAAGTTTTTGAAACAAAAAACAACACTAGCATATGTGCATACTGCAAGAAGCCTGGTCATTACATTGATAAATATTATAGGATACATGGTTTCCCATAGGATTTCAAATTCACAAAATAGAAGAAATTCCAGCATATATCACAAGCTAACAACACTTTTAATCTAACTGAAGTAGTGGAACAAGGAATTAACTGTGTACCTGATGTGAAGACTCTCACTCAAGAGAATGTGACATAATTGCTTCAGTTACTCCAACAGGTGAACATGAACCAAAATCCGCAAAATGCAGGAACCTCTAATACTTTTGCAAACCTCAAATGTTCTGGTATATCTAAGTTCTTCAACTGTTCTGCCTGTTACATACCAGTAGATATTCATTCATGGATAATAGACAGTGGAGAAAGTGAGCATATGACCTTTAACAAAGCTTTTCTTTCAAATTTCAAAGCCTTAAACATGCATGTCATAGGTAATCTACCTAACTCTTGTAGAGTTAAGGTCACTCATTATGGTTCTATTACTCTCTTTCCTAATGTAGTCTTGCAGAAGGTCTTACATATTCCCAATTTCAAATTCAATCTATTGTCAAAGCATAGATTATGCAAACAATTCCAGAAATATATCTTATTCACTCCTTTTTCTTATTTTCTGTTGCAGGGCCCTTCACTGAAGAGCCCTCTGGAGATTGGTAAAGAAGCTGGAGGCCTAGACATCTTTAAGTCAAGGTAGCATGGTGCAATTGTTTCTAAGAATGTTTCCAAGTCTAGTGGTATTTTAGTTTCTAGCAAGGAATCAAAGCCTAGTGTTATTTCTAATTCCTGTTTTATATTCTCTAATTCCATTGTAAAAGAAAAGTTGTGGCGCTATAGATTGGGCCACATGATTTTCAGTAATATGAAGAATATTTTATCTACTTTAGTTCCTTCATGTTCAAAATTTTTAACTCCTTGTGTTATTTGTCCTTTGGCAAGACAGTACAAACTCCCTTTCCCCACAACTTCTATCACCACTAAGGCAGTATTTGAGTTAATTCACATCGATACTTTGGGACCTTATAAAGATGCTACATATGATGGATTCAAGTATTTTCTTACCATTGTAGATGACTTTAGCAGAGGAACTTGGAACTATCTATTAAGCAACAAGTCAAATGCCTTTAATATCCTAAAGTCTTTCTTAATTATGGTTGAGAGACAATTTTACACTAAAGTTCAAATAATAAGGTCAGACAATGCTTTTGAATTAGGTAGTGGAAATGTTCAATCTAAATTTTTCCTTTCCCATGGGATTCTACATCAAACAACTTGTGTGTCAACTCCGCAACAAAATGGAATTGTAGAAAGGAAACATAGGCATCTTTTAGAGACTTCTAGAGCTTTATTGTTTCAGTCACAATTGCCTATCTCATATTGGGGGATTATCTTTTAACAACTACCTATTTAATAAATAGATTCCCCTCCAAAGTACTGCATATTAAAACACCATATGAGATCTTGTTCAACACTAAACCAAACTATTCTATTTTAAGATGTTTTGGATGTTTCTATTTTGCCTCTACCCCTTCAAATCATAGACCTAAGTTTGAGAAAAGAATTGTACCTTGCGTATTCATAGGTTACCCTCATGGAAAGAAAGGTTACAAGCTGCTAAATCTTAAAACAATGAAGCCTTTTGTTTCTAAAGATGTAATATTCCATGAGGAGTTTTTTCCGTTTGCCTCTATTAAAGCTTCTGATCCTGCTAGCATTTTTTACCACATGTTGTCCAGAACAAGAACACTTCTACCTTTTTAGATTTATCACAGCATAATGCCTCTCCCTATCGTCCCAATCCCATACCAAAACCACAGTTGTCTCCTCCTATCTACCCTATTCCAAATCAGTCTTCACCCTGTCAAGCTTCTCCTGCACCTTCTTCAGGCTCAAGGGTGTGCATTCCCATTCTTCATCACCTGAATCAGAATCTTTAATAGATACTCTTATTAGGAAGTCCACAGATGTGAGCACTACTTCTTTCCAATGTTTTATTTTGCCTAAGTCTCTTCATGTTAGTGATATATCCAATTCCAATCAACATATGCTCACCTCCCTATCTAATTTTTGTGAACCTATTAGCTATGTCCAGGCTGCACATTATCCAGATTGGAATGAGGCCATGTGTAAGGGGATTGCAGTACTTGAACTCAATAAAACTTGGGAAGTGGTTGAGTTACCCCTGGTAAGAAGGCACTACCCAGCAAATGGGTATACAAGGTAAAACACCTCTCTAATGGCAGTGTAGAGAGATTTAAGGTCAAGTTGGTGGTTGGGGGGTATACAATGTGAAGGCATCGATTTCAACAAAACCTTTTCACCAGTAGTCAAACTGACTACCATCAGATGCCTTCTAGCTATAGCAGTTAAATAGAATTGGGAGAATTTACCAATTGGACGTGAATAATGCATTCTTGCACAGTGATCTAAATGAGGAAGTGTATATGAAATTCCCTCCTAGTGTTATGTCTCCTTCCCCAAGACATGTTTGCAGGTTGAAGAAGTCCCTTTATGGACTTCGACAAGCTTCTAGGCAGTGGTATGCAAAGCTGACCACTGCATTACAATTCAAAAGATTCACCCATTTTTTAAACAGTTATTTTCTTTTTTTTAAGAAAACAGACTATTCTATCTCAATTGTTATCGTTTATATGGAAGATATACTTCTAATAGGTAATGACAATTCAGAACTACTAGCTCTAAAGGAATTTTTAAACCAAGAGTTCAAAATAAAGGATCTTGGAGACTTATATTTTTTCTTAGGAATGGAAGCTGTTCGTGAATGTAACGACCCGACTGGTTGTTTTGCCTTTTTGAATCCCGTTCCCTTAAATAAAACTTCCCGCGATTGCTTTACCCAATTTATGACTTGCGGGGATGGTTGGTTTGGGAGTTAGAAGAGTTTTGAGTGAAATATGTTCAATTGTTTCTTTAGGATTCTCTTAAAAGATGAAGTGTGACTTCGGTCAACTTTTTGGGAAAATGGACCCGGATCTGTGATTTGACAGTCTCGGAGGGTCCGTGGGAAAATATAGGACCTGGGCGTATGTCCGGAATCGAATTTCGAGGTCCTTAGCCCGAGTAATGAATTTTTTATTAGAAATTGTTAAATTGAAGTTTTAAAGAATTAAAGAAACTTAGAAATCATTGATTTCCTAGTTAACGGGCTCGTATTTTTGTTTCGACGCTTGGTACAGGTCTATAATATTGTTTAAGACTTGCCCGTAAAATTTGGTGTCAATCCGGTTGGTTTAAGGGCGTTTTGACCCTTTACAGGAGAATTAAAAACTTGAAGTTCATTAGTTTGATTCATTTGATTTTAGGGGGCGATTCCTACATTTAGCGTTGTTTCGTGTGTTTCGAGGGTTCGAGTGGGTCCGCCTCATGATTCGGACTTGTCGGTATGTTCGGAAGGTGCCGGGAGCCCCGAGCGACAAGCGGACGAGGCTCGAGTGAAGTAGGAAAATTGCTAAGGGGCTGAAGTTGTGCTTCTATCATAACTGCATCTGCAGATCTTAGGCCGCAGATGAGGGACCGCAGGTGCGGTCAGAACTACGGAGAAGCGGCCAGGGGCAATCCAGGCCAAGATCGTAGAAGCGGGACCCCAGCTGCAGATACGGGCCTCAGACCGCAGAAGCGATTCCTGCCCTTTTGGCCAATTCAGCAGATGTGGCTCTTCTTCCGCATGTTTGGGACCGCAGATACGGTCCCCTAACCGCAGATGCGAAAATTGCTGGGAAGTGAGCTTCATTTAATTCGAGCTCGAAGACCATTTATTTTATTCTTCTCTACACTTGGGGGATTTGGGAGCTTCCAAAGAGGGGATTTCAACATAGCATTTCACGGTAAGTTAATTCCACTCATTATTAGTTTAAATACATATATATTAAGTAGAATAAACACTAAAAACTAGGGGAAATCAAAGGGGTTAGAGCTAGACCTAGGGTTTAAATAAAATTAAGATTTAATCACAAAATTTGTTATGAAATGAACTAGAATTCATATATTATTGATCCTTACGTTATAGAGAACAACTTTCTTGAACAAATCTCGGAATCCGGGCAGGTGGGTCTAGGGTCGGAATTTAGGAAACTTGTGAAAAAGGTTGGAAAATCGCTTAAATAGTTAGAATTCGATCTTGTAGGCCTATATTGACTAGTTCTTACTTCATTTAACTAGTTTGTGATCGTTCGGCTCTGAATTGAGGGCTTGTTCTTGATATTGGAAGTGCGCTTTGGAGCGAGGTGAGTCTCCTTTCTAACCTTGTAAGATGGAATTGTCCCCATAAGAATAATAATTGAGTAATTGTTGCTAAATACGGGGGCTACGTACGCACTAGGTGACGAGAGTCCGTGCGTACCTACTACTATGCTAATCGTCTGGGTAGTTTAGGACCCACACCATGCTTTATTTATAGAAATCTCTATATTATCTTGTTAATATGATCACCTAGGATATGCTAGAGACTTGAATGGGGAATAAGAATGAACTTGTATACTTGTTGAACTCTTGCATGGTATTATTGACTATTGATGTGCCTTCGTGTGTATACTTGATATTGCTTGTTATTTGCGGATTGGGCTGGTCGCCTCGGTATGAATAGATGCATTTGTAGGCGCGTCGTCGACTCTCGGCAAGTGCACAGTTTATTTCTGTTGGATCGGGTCGTCGCCTCAGTATATTGTGCGCATGATATCTATTGAAACTTATACTTACCTTGTTTGCTAACCTTCCGAAAAGTAAATATCTAATTAGAAATATAGTGGAGAGTAGGACTTATATGCCTTGTTATAAAATGTTGCTTATTAGTGATTTTTCATGCTTAGTATAATACTTTGATATATTATTCGACCCTAGTGAGTATCAAGTCGACCTCTTATCTCTACTTCTTTGAGATTAGACGGGATACTTACTGGGTACATATTGTTTATGTACTCATATTACGCTTCTGTACTTAATTGTACAGGGTCTGAGGTGGATACATCTGGTTACCAGTCTTGCGCGCCCTTGAGCTTGTGGCATAGACTTCCACAGTGAGCTGCTTCCTTACTCTACCACTCAACAGCCGGATGGAGTCTTCCTTTACTTTTGTTGTCTTTCCCTATCTCAGACAGTAGGATAGGGATGTCTTTTGTATATTCTACTAGATGCCCATACTTGTGACACCAGGTTCTGGCACACACATTGGTAGACATTTGTTTTTGGGTTGTATACTTATGTTATTTACGGTATTTCACACTTCTGGCTTAAATTCTAATTAAGAATCTATTTCACTCATTTCTGATTAAAAGCAACATAAGAATTTAGTAATGTTTTGCGTTGGCTTGTCCGGCAACGGTGTCAGGCACCCCCTTGACCTATTGTGGAAATGGGTCGTGACAGTGAATCTCAAGGGCTTATCTTTTCTTAGAGAAAGTTCACTCTAGATCTTCTCCGGGAGTTCAATTCACTACATCTACGCCATGTCTTTTCTCTTCTTGATCCATCTGTCAAGCTACATGCTAAGGTTGGTGCTGTCATACCAGATCCCACTTTATATCATCATCTTTTGGGGAAACTCAATTACCTAACACATACGAGGCCTGATCTTTCTTTTGCGGTCTAGCATTTAAGCCAGTGCATGCAAGACCCGCGAAAACCTCATCTTTATGCAAATTTTTGAGTGCTACGTTATCTGTTATGAGATCTTGGTCTTGGAATTTTTATGACAGCCTCTTCCTCGTTTGAGTTGTTGGCCTTTTGCGACTCGGATTGGGGTTCCTGTCCAGATTCTCATCGCTCTAGGAATGGCTACTTCATATCACTTGGTTCTTCTCCTATTTCCTGGAAATCAAAGAAGCAAGCCTTAATGTCGCTAAGTTCTGCCGAGATTGAGTATCGCAGCATGCGACGAGTTGTTGCAGAGCTCACCTGGTTGGTAGGTTTGTTTGAAGACCTCTCCATCCCCATCTCACTTCCTGTTCATCTTCACTCCGAAAGTCAAGCTGCAATCCATATAGCTAAGAACTCCATCTTTCATTAAAGGACGTAGCACGTGAAGATTGACTACCATTTTATGCGTCAACCGTATCTTACAGGTTTAATTTTACTCTCTTTCGTCCGATCTTCTTCTCAGTTCGCAAATCTATTTACCAAATCCCTCACCGGCCCTGTTCATCACAATCTATTGTGCAAGTTTGGGGTCCTCTCGTCCCCCGCCAACTTGAGGGGGGATATTGGTGCACAACCCAGAACTACGCTAGTAGAGAAGAACAAAAAGAAGAACAAATCTCTCTTATTTAGAAACACCAAGGTGTAAGACAGAGGCGGTGGAAGCTAAGTGTTTGGTCTGAAGGGTTTCTCGTTTTAATAAAGATATTTGACCCGGGTTGGATTCTTATTGGTTTGGGTTTCTACTGACTTGGGCTTCATCTGATATCAAGCCCAGTTGAAGCAAAGTTCCAGTTTTAATTTATACAAGAGTCCAGTTGGCTACACAAATCTTCTAGAATCAGAACATGCCAAAATAACACCTGTAAATATTTTCCATACATATCATTATTCATTAGTTTATTATAGCATATACAATTAGAATAAGACACCTGTACTAGGCAATTGTTTGAAAGATTCTATTTTACTGTATTTATACAAAGCACTGTACAAAACAATTTAATCATCAATACAAAGAAAATTTCCTACGTTCCTTTTCTATTTTTGACAGATCCACGATTCTCTCTAGGCCACTGCAATAACTTTTGTTAGCTTTTCTTTTTGGTTCATATGGACAAGATTTCACGTTAATTTTCAGCAATTAATGTGCTGCGTGCAGAGTTGAAGTAAGCAAAAAGGTTTGAACATCGTCATTAGTCTCAACTCAATTTTCAGGATAGGGCTACATATTTTATCACTAGCTTTGCCTGACACGAAAGGTAGCCGCCTAATTCCAATTTCCAAACATAGTGCAGCTTTTTAAAGAATTCCACGAATAAATTAATGCCATTATCAGAAAGCAATTTATAGAATTAATCAAAATTTCATGAAAGTCTAAAGTGTTCTCCCGCCAGTCAATGTGAAAAACTAAAAGTCCAATAACAACAATCCTACTGCAAAAACTCTTTAGTATACTTACTCCAATTATTGTAACCAGAGGCGGATCCACGTTCGTTGAGAGGTCACGGGACTGTATTGGGAAAAATTGAGTTTACATATTAAAGTGATATAAAGGTGACGTGTCGTGACACGTAGATTAGTCAAAGAGTTATGGCTGGTAACGAATTGCAACAAATACGAGCAGAGGCAAAATCAAAGGACTCAGCGCCCGTACCTACTTAAGTCGTTTGGGTTCAAGAATCAAGGGAAATAAATCTGACAATATATGAGAGTACAGATACAGTATCTAATGGGCATTAAACACTGAAAATGTTAGAAAATCTATATTAAATATAATGATTGTGTAACGTAGCATTTAATGTCTTGAATTGCTCATAATAGTCTTATTATGACGAAGGCAAAACGCATATCTCCCAAATAGCTATAAAAGGGAGATAATTGATCGATTGTAGGGACACAAAATATCATCTGAGTACACTTGTTTACTATTTCATTATTGGCAAAATCATTCTTCTTTATTTATTTGATTATCAGTAATCCGAGTTCTTCTAAAATTATCGCTTTAATCGAAATTCCATTTTTAGTTAAACAAATTGGTTCCGTTGCCGGAAATCTGATAATCTATTCTTTTTGAACTTTCCTTGTTACATCAACAATGCTGAACAATAACAACAACATTCTAAGAAATGAAGGAAACCAACAACTTCACGGTAATCAACAGGACAATCACACCCGATCCCTTCTCCCCAAAGTTCTCCTCGACGGTCTCAAGAAGGCACTCCTAATGGATCTCACGCGAATGGAAACACTCAATGTGAAAATGCTAAAGCTATTGATAAAGCTTTGCAAAAATTAATTGCTGCACAGGTTAATAAATCTCTTTAATCTTTTGCTAGTCAATTACTTACTGCACCACTCACACCTCCTCCAAATCACAACACTTTAGAGAATCCTTGTTCCGTTAATTCAAGAAGTGGTGGAACCCTCACTGAATCACAACAAGGAATACCAGGTAATTTAGTCAATTCATAATTACAAAATTTAGTACTAACATTGCAGAAGTAGCTCAATAAGAAAAGTGACCGCATAGAGCAAATACCTGGGGTACCGCCTGTAATCAAAGGTATAGACGCGGATAAATATTCACAGAAATCCTACAAGCCAAGTGCTGCTCCCCTCCCTATTCCAAAGAAATTCAAAATGCCTCATATGCCAAAATACGATGGAACAACTGATCCACGAGACCATGTGACTGCATTCACAACATGTGTTAAAGGAAATGACTTGACTAAATAAGAGATTGAATCGATATTGGTCAAGAAATTTGGTGAAACACTCACTAAGGGTGCATTCACATGGTATTCTCTTTTACCAGAAAATTCTATAAACGTTTTTGCTGAGCTTCCAGATTCTTTTATTAAAGCACACTCGGGAGCTCAGAAAGTCAAAAAAAGAATAGAGGATATTTTCAAAATCAAGCAAGGGGACTCGAAATTGCTTAGAGAGTTCGTAAACAGGTTCCAACGTGAAAGAATGACATTACCGCGTATACCTGACAATTGGGCAGCTATAGCATTCACAAGTAACTTGAATGAAAAAAGCTCAAAAGCTACGAGGCGACTCAAGGAGAATCTTTGTGAATTCCCAGCAACAACATGGAATGACGTTTATAACAGGTATAACACGAACCTGAGGATTGAGGAAGATATTATCTCACGGTATCAAAAAGAAGAAAAAAAAAGTTCGAGACGGGCAGAAATAGAAAAAACATCCGGTAAAAATAGGTACGAACCATAAATGGGACCTAAAGGAAGAGACTCACGGTCAAAATAGGATAATCAGAGGTACGACCACAGATCAACGAATAGAGAATCGGGTTCGTCATCTAGATCAGGGAATGATCGAAACACACATGAGTCTCGAGATGATGATAGAAACATAAAGGCGAGGTTCGGCGGTTATAATTTCAATGTAAGCACTTCCGAACTCGTAGTTGTTTTGATAAGCATAGGTGATAAGGTACGATCGCCAAAAGAGATGAGATCGAATCCACATAGGTGCAACCCTGATCATTGGTGCGAATTTCATAATGATCACGCGCATAAGACTACTGACTGTAGTTTTTTACAGAGTGAAGTTGAACATTTATTAAGATAGAGGTATCTCACTGAGTTATTCAGTGAGAAAGGTAAGCAAGCATACATGAAAATAGGTAGGAGCCCCCCTAAACCACCTTCTCCAAAAAGGACCGTAAACATTATAAGTGGGGGTTAAGACATCAATGGTGTGATATACACTGCAGCTAATAAGATTTCCAAAATCACAATTACTCAAGGGAAACGGATGCGCCATGTTTTAGAAGGGGAAAGCATTACATTTGATGATGCATATGCAGACAGTGTACTATCTCCTCATAATGATGCACTGGTAATATCTTGACTTGTACATGATTCTAATGTAAAACGAGTTTTGATTGATCCAGATAGTTCGGTGAACATTATTTTTCTAAGAGTATTACGTGAGATGCAAGCTGAATATAGATTAATACCAAAGGCGCATACCTTATCTGGATTTTACAATTCCAATGTTATCACGAAAGGAGAGGTAATACTCAATACAGTCGCAGAAGGAGTTGTCAAAGACACAAAATTCCAGGTAGTGGATATGGAGATGGCTTACAACATGATCCTTGGGATACCATAGATTCACAAAATGGATGTTGTTCCTTCAATCTTATATCAAGTTATTAAATTTCCATCACCATGGGGAATATGTAAAATCTGTAGAGATCAATACACATCCAAAAATATTAACTCTGTAGCAGATGTAAATACGAAAAATGAAGAAAAACAACAATCACAAAAGCCAGTTGAGGGCATCACAACTCAAACCTCAACTGAACAAGGACAGACATATGTGGACCCAAGGTCGGATATCATTCAAGAACCAGAGAAAAATCAAAATATCAAAACAACAATCGAAGAGCTGGAGGCTGTAGTATTATTCGCACAATGGCCTGACAAGAAAGTCTACATAGGGGCCAATCTAAGCCAAGACATGAAAGGTAAGTTAATTGAATTTTTAAAAGCTAACTTAGACTGTTTTGCTTGGTCCCACTCTGATATGAAAAGAATACCACCGGAGGTAATGACTCACAAATTAAATGAAGATCCATCGTACCCTCCTATCAAATAAAAGAATAGAAAACAAGGAGCTTTCAAAAATCAGGTGATTGAAGAAGAGGTGCAAAAATTATTAAAGATCAGTTCTATCCGTGAGGTAAAGTATCCTAATTGGTTAGCCAATACTGTTGTATTTCCAAAGAAGAACAGTAGTGGCGAGTTTGTGTGGATTACATAGATCTTAATAAAGCTTGTCCTAAGGATTCTTTTCCACTACCGCATATAGATCAACTAATTGATGCTACTGCAGGGCACAGACTATTAAGTTTTTTAGATGCATATTCAGGGTATAATCAGATCAAACTGAATCTGGTAGATGAAGAAAAAACTTCATTCATAACAGATAACGAAGTTACTGTTATAAAGTAATACCTTTTGGTCTCAAAAATGTTGGTGCAACATATCAAAGGCTAGTTAATAAAATGTTTCAAGAACATTTAGGTAAAACTATGGAGGTTTACATAGATGATATGATCGTTAAATCTCAGTACTCAAGGGATCATATATCATACCTATATGATACATTTCAAATTTTACGCAAATTTAATACGAAGTTAAATCCGGAGAAATGTGCATTTGGTGTTGCATCAGGTAAGTTCTTAGGTTTTCTTGTTTCTAACCATAGTATTGAAGTAAATCCTGCACAGATTAAAGCTATTGAAGAAATCCCTGATGTACTTTCAAGTAAAATAGAAGTTCAGAGACTGACAGGAAGAATTGCAGCCTTGGGAAGATTCATTTCTAGATCATCAAAAAAGTGTTTCAGATTCTTTTTAGCTCTTAAAAAGCAAGACCATTTTGAATGGAATGAGGAATGTCAGCAGGCACTCAAAAATTTGAAGATATATTTATCAAATCCACCATTGCTTGCAAAACCAAAGGCTGGAGAAAGATTGCTCATCTATCTTGCTATTTCGAAAGTAGCGGTAAGTGATGTTCTAGTCCGTGAGGACCAAGGTAAGAAATCTCCGATCTATTATGTCAGTAAATCTTTATTAGATGCGGAGACGTGATATCCTCAATTAGAAAAGCTTGCACTTGCATTAATCATGGCATCTAGAAAATTAAGACCTTATTTTTAATGTCATTCTATTGTCGTAGTAACTGCTTTTCCACTACACAATATTCTACATAAGCTAGAGTTATCAGGAAGATTAGCTAAATGGGCTATAGAGTTAAGTGAATATGATATCACATACCAACCTAGAACTGCTATAAAATCTCAAGTGTTAGCTGATTTCGTTGTTGATTTTAGCCAAGGGATGCAATTAGAAGCAGAAAGAGTGTTGCAGGTGTTCAATGGTGCTAACCCAGGGACTTGGACCTTATTTACTGACGGTTCATCTAACGTAAAAGGTGCAGGTTTAGGGATTGTTTTGGTACCACCTATGGGTGAAACCATTCAACAAGCTATTAAATGTCATTATATGACTAACAAGTTCAGAGAAACATGATTTTTTCAGTTTTTGTGAATCAATATGCTGAAAACTCAAGTTTAAATCTAATTCTAGACTAACAGTCTTATCTTATATGAATTATGATTATGCGTACATATTAGCTCTACTTCCTGATTAAAACACGTAAACTTAAGCTATCAAATTTGAACAATATAAATCCACTAGCACTAAACATTGTATCTCATTGTTCTGAGATCTAAAGTAGTCCAAAACAATTTAGAAGCAGTCCTAATTATACATTCCATCCGAAACAGTCCCAAAACGATTTAGAAGTAGTCCTAATTATACAATCCACAGTCTATAAATTAATACTAGATAACTATATATCAACTAACATCTTATTTAATTATAAATACAAGAGAATCCAAACGAGCATAGATCTAATGAATACTTTTCATTTCACTCCAATTCGAAGCTACATTAAGGCGAATTCAAAAGGTGTGTACCTGGAATTATAATGAAATAGAAAGGAAGAAGAGGATCAGCAGTATCACAGTAGTTAAGCAACAGAAATCATGGGCTCACAAACTCGAAAGCAATATCAACCACCCAAGACCAATTTCAAAGAATGAAACAACCAAAAACAACTCAAATACACCCCAAAATGACTCGAATTTGAACCCAGGACACTCTTGAAGCTTCAGCAACTAAAAGTCGAGCTAAGAGATGAGAATCAATGACTAAAACTCAAAATTAACATAGAGAATTCAATGTAACATTTTTTTTGGAGTTTTCTACTGGTTCTCGCTTTTGTTTTTGATTTTTGAAGAAGTTAAGATCCAAATCCAAGTTTTTAAACTCTAAGTGTTCAGATTTTGATCTTCTTTGGATTTTAAATTCAAATTTTGATACTAGAACTTGCAGAAAATGTTTTGGGGGGAATTTTAGAAACTGAAAATTTGGGGGAATTTTTTAGATTGTGAAAAACTTGTTTAACAAGGCAATTGGAATGCCCTTTTATAGGCAAAGCTTAGGGTTGCCTTCAGATTATTATTTACACCTTTAGTCCCCTTTTATTTTCAGTTTTTTTTAACTAATTAGTCCTAAAGTTTTGGCTTGTTGCCCAATTTACCACATTTACTTGTTGAATTTTCAGATTAAAACCCTATCTACAAGGTCCTAGGGTGTTCCTAATCTGTTACTGCAAGATTCCCCTATTGGATTACCCATATTACCCCTTTTACTTCTGAAAATTACTAACTAAGTTTACCCTTTTTACCCTATTATACTAACCCTGATTAACTAACTATGGTTAAGCTAACATATTCTAAAAAACATATTCAGCTAAAACCAAACAAATTCTAAGCAGGAAATTAACTCTAACTATCAGTAATTAAAGTAAACAAATTGAAAAATTAAATTAATCTAACAGCACCAATTGTTCAATTGAAAGCAAACATAAAAAAATAGAGAAAATCAGAATCATAACCAAAAATCAAAACTAGACAAGATTCAACACGAACATGACTTAAGAACTATAAATCAACCAAGAAATATATTAAAAAAATCTGAGTAAGAATGAAAGAAAACGAACAAAAACAAGAATGAAAGGAAAAGAAGAGGACGATGAAATACCTTGAAATCGGATTAGGGTTCGAATGCCGGCACGATTCCTTGAATTTAATCGGACTATAACCGTCTCTAATTACATGTTTTCATGAGAACACACGTAATTAAAGGCTATTATAGCCCAGAAGCCAATCAACCTCTAATTAGGGTTCTGCCCAGGATTTTGATTTAAAATTTGAGGCTATGGAAGAACGTTTGAAGGAAGATAAGTAGGGGTTAAAAGAGAGGAGGGTGAGGAGGTGGTTTGGTGTTAATTTGGCAAGGTTTGGAGAAAGTAGGGTTTTTGGCCAGAATTTAGATTTGAAATTCGAGACGATGGGTTGATATTTGAGGGAAAATAAGGTTAGAATCGTCATAGGGAGGTTAAGGAGGTCCAGGGGTGTAAATTTGGGCAGGTTTGGAAGATCGTCGCCGGCGGAGATGATTTCCGGCGAGCGTCGGGCGGCGGAGGACGACGGTGAGGTGGAGGTGATACGCCGGCGTTTACAGGGAGGGAATGAAATACAATTAAGTGGTAGGGGGTTCTTATCCGACATATATATATCAAACATACCTTAATTCCTGACTGTTGGATCAAAGATGCTCGACGTCCAGGATCTAGCGTGAAAAACGACATCATTTTTTATACAAAGGGGTTGGACCGGGTTAGTTCATGGACCTGGGCTAATCCTGAACGGGTTGGGGAAGGGTTCGTTTGGGCTGGACTCAGATTTGGCCCAAATTACACTAGCTTATTTCTTCTTTCCTCCATTTCATTTTTTTTAAATTTATTTTCTTCTTTTTCTTTTTTATTTATTTGAATTTTGGATTTTATTAAATGCAAAATTAAAAGTAGCCAAAACCTGATTTAATTCTAAAAAGAGACCAATTAATTTTCTAAAATTAACTATATCCTAATTTTTAAGAGGAAAATTAAACAAAAGTGAAATTAAAGGAACAAAAATGTAAAATGATTATTTTTGTTATTTTTTTCTCTTATGTTCAATGATGTTTAATTAATTTAAAAATCTAGAATTAGGTCCTAAATGTAAGTATGCTATTTTGTAATTTTTATTTTCATTTTTTATGACAATTAAAAATGCACATAAAAAATGCAAACAAAACACAAAATCATGCAGTTAATTCCTAAAAATTCAAATACTAAAAGAAAAATTCTAATTTTAATGAATTCTATAGGAAAAATTTAAGCGTGGCAAAAATTACGTGCTCACAGCTGCCCCTCTTTGCTAGAAGACATGAAGGGTTTTCGGGCAAAGATAAATGAGCAACACGAGGGATTTTTGCCTGCTCGGAACTCTAGGAGAAGTATTTTTGAAAACCGACTGACTGAACCTTGCTTCAAAGGTTGCCTACATATCCTTGGCTATGAAGGAATCAGGTCAGTGTAATACTGAAAAGTTTGGTAACTGGGACTACTAGGAGCTGTGATTTCACTGCTGTTGCAACGACTGCTTGCTGACCTCCTTATTACACCAATGAAAATCAAAGTTAAGCTAGTTATGCCTATCAACTATGAGTTACAAGATTCCTATCTATAATTCTCTTGAGACTTGATCTTGAGTCTTAGCTGATTTTGTTGTGGACCCTGATCTGAATCTTGATGCTCGTAAGTTGTAGGTGTTTATTTCTTTATGCAGTATTGGGTCAAAACGGGATCAGCGGAGCTTGTGACTTCAATCAGATTTTGAGCAATCTGCTCCCTTGTTTGCTTTACATTTGAGTTCATTTCTTTTTATTCTTTTCTTCTTTTCTTTATTCACGATTGAGACTAATTCCATCGGTCCTCTCGCACCTATGTCTCGAGGTCAACCTTCTTAAGATACCAAAACAAATAAACGAACGAACTTTTCTTCCCTAGTTTTAATTAGGAAAATTTCGTGAGTTAGTTGTGAAACATATCTAAGCAATCAAATCAGGCTTGTGTATCCTTGTGAATGAATACAGGTTATGCTGGAAATGATCGGGTTATGCCGAAAAAGAAAAAGGGGTCCTCGGGTTACGCCGGGACGGAAAGAAAGAGGCTCCTTGGGTTATTCCAGGGAGATCCATGGGTTATGCCAGGATTGGAAAGAGAAAAATCTCCTTGGGTTATGCTAGGGAGATCCCGGGGTTATGCCAGTATTTGGAAAGAAAAAGCTCCTTAGGTTATGCTAGGGAGATCCTCGGGTTATGCCGGGATGGAAAGAAAAAAGGCCCTTGGGTTATGCCAGGGAGATCCACGGGTTATGCCGGGATTTGTAAAGAAAAAGCACCTTGGGTTATGATAGGGAGATCCACGAGTTATGCAGGGATTTGGAAAGAAAAATCTCCTTGGGTTATGCTAGAGAGATCCTCGGGTCATGCCAGGATTTGGAAAGAAAAAGCTTCTGGGTTATGCCGGGGAGATCCTCGGGTTATGCCGGGATTCTGAAAGAAAAAGCTCCTTGGTTTATTCCAGGGAGATCCTCGGGTTATGTCGGTATTTCGAAAGAAAAGGCTCCTTGGGTTATGCCAGGGACATCCACGGGTTATGTCAGGATTTGGAAAAAAAAAGCTCCTTGGGTTATTCCAAGGAGATCCTCGGGTTATGCTAGGATTTGGAAAGAAAAAGCTCCTTTGGTTATGCCAGGGAGATCCTCGGGTTATGTCGGGATTTAGAAAGAAAAAGATCCTTGGGTTATGCCAGGGAGATCCTCGGGTTATGCTGGGATGGAAAGAAAAAAGCCCCTTGGGTTATGCCAGGGGGATCCACGGGTTATGTCGGGATGGAAAGAAAAAAGACCCTTGGGTTATGCCAGGGGGATCCATGGGTTATGCCGGGATTTGAAAAAAAAAGCTCCTTGGGTTATGCCAGGGAGATCCACGGGTTATGCCGGGAGTTTTAAGGAATGGGGTCCTATGCTACCATGATTTGTTTTTCTTTTAGGGTTTTCATTTTCATTTCTTTTCTTCTTTTCTTCTTCTGTTTGTTTTGTTTTTTATATATATTTTCCTTTTATTTAGCAAAACGCATGAAAGAATTTGGGGAGAAACTTCCTTTTTGGTCGATTCCGTGCTGCAAAGCTGTTTTAGTGCTTGCGCATTCTTTTTCTCTTTTGGGTTGCACCTGCTTCTTGCATGGTTGCCTGAATTGTACCTGTTTTAACTTTCAACAAAGAACAATTGTTATTTCAAAACGGTGGTTGGTTTTGTGGCCTTGATCATCCCAATTTCTTGATACCTGCCCTATTTTCGTTGAGAACTTTGCTGCCTGCTGGCTTTGGGGATGAATCTCTTTTCAAACCGACAGGATTCAACTTTTAGGATTTCATGATGACTCACCCGTGTGGGCTTTGGCCTTTTCTCTTTATTCTGCTCTTAGGACCTTTGCCTTTGACTTTCTTTCTTTTCAAATGTCTTTACTTTAAAAGAATCAACCACCATGGTCAGTCGGGATTGGACTGACGCACTCGCTGAGGTTGGGAATTTTTTTGGCTCTTGCCGGGCGGAGCCCTGTGAAACCAGTCCTGCCACCTTTTATTTATAACAATCATGGAATCAGAGTTAAACCAAAAGGGATTCAAGGAAGAAGTATATGAGTTTAAAGAGAAGTGTCCCTTTCGGGGAAAGAGAAAGACTTATCTGGGGTGCATGCTGACTCCAAATGAACATGACATGCTTCTTAGCCTGGATGACCGACCCACACAAACTTTCCAGCTTCTCGCGAACCCATTGATCTGTATTTCAAAACCAGGGAACCTTGCTAGGGCTCTATTAGTGGTGAGATGTCTTCTTTTTGGCTGACAGCGCCCTTTGCGGGTTTTTGCCAATCGACCTCTCTCATTTCTCTTCTTACCGTCGCCCGATAGTGCTCTTTGCGAGTTTTCACTAAGCGGACTCTCTCATTTTCAATTTCTCTACTCACCATCGCCTTATGGTGCCCGAAGGTTTTCACCGATAAGCCTCTCTCATTTTATTTCTCTCAATTTTGAATTGTATCAGATTCCAATAATGACATTTTTCACTTTCCTGCCTTTGCCAATTAATCGGAAGGACTTGAACAAGGTCTTTGGGTAAAAAGGATTTTGGGCGGAACTACAACTTTGGAATCATTTTGGCGGATTCATAGCCGATCCATCATATCATCTGCCCTAATTTCAATTTTTGGGGAAACTGGATTTTTTGTTTTGGTGTGACTGAACCTCAAGGAAAGGCTTCCTACATATCCTTTCGGAATCAAGTCAAACGTAGTTCAGGAAAATAATTTTATTTTTGTTTTTGTTTGTTTTTCTTTTCTTTTCCTTTTTTTTCTTTTTCTTTTCTTTTTCTTTTTCTTTTATTTTTCTTTTTTTTCTTTTTTTCTTTTTCTTTTCTTTTCTTTTTCTTTTTCTTTTCTTTTCTTTTTCTTTTTCTTTTTCTTTTTCTTTTCAATAGTACTTCCGGGATGCAAAGAGGGTGATCAAAGAAGCGTAACTGGCTTAAAGGGTTTACAAAGAATTGATAGTGTTTGGGGTAGCGGGAAGGAAAGCCTTCGTCATCTCAATTACACAAAAACCATCACCATAGGATGTCTAGACATAGTACCTTTTTACTACATTGACTGTTGTTTCAGGATCATTTCCTTCGATGTCTCCCAGATACAGTGCTCCCCTTGGCAATATCTTCCGAATTATGTATGGACCCTTCCAATTAGGAGAAAATTTTCCTTTTGCTTCCTGGTGATGAGGGAGAATGCATCTCAGCACGAGTTGTCCCACTTCGAAATTCCTGGGACGCACCTTCTTGTTATAAGCGCGGGCCATTCTTTGTTGGTGCAACTGCCCGTGACAAACTACGGCCATTCGTTTTTCATCAATTAATGATAGATGCTCCATTTGGGTCTTAATCCACTCACTATCCTCAATTTCTACTTCAACAATTATATGGAGCGAAGGGATTTCTACCTCTGCAGGTTGTCACACCTCCTTTTTTAACACTACTATATCCGCAAGGGCGTAGAGGAGTTTTTTCCAAATTAAGGACAGTCGGAACGGGATTAATTATTTAAAATTTTCAGAGTCGCCACTTGAGAATATAATGGTGTCCCAAGTCACCGGTTTAATCCCGAACCGAGGAAAGTTTGACTCTGTTACAGTCTGCGAACTAGAAATCCGGATAAGGAATTCTGTTAATCCGGGAAAAGGTGTTAGGCACTCCCGAATTCCGTGGTTCTAGCACGGTCGCTCAACTGTTGTATTTTCTTTTATCTGATTTCAGTTATATATTTCAATTATGTGCATTAGTGTTCCGCTTTTCAATTTTAAGAAATTGCAACGTCGTGAAAAATGTATTTTTTAACCACACCGTACCTGTACGCCTGTGGCTTTAAATACATTTTGACTTCGTTGAGAGTAGGATTTGGGTCACATAAATGTTCACCCGTACTTGAGAATGGATATTAAAATTATGCCTAAGATATCTATGTCTTATTACTTTGGGAAAGACCGTGAAATTAGCTAAACGGTCCTTCCGAGTCTAAAGATTTTATAATAATTATTTGAGGGCCCCGTGCATTTTTGTCTTCCAACGAGGCTCATCTCATTTAATTTTTAAAAGGTCAAGCCTATAATGTACTACGTTTCTATCATTGTTTTTTCCTTATCCAAATAACGACTAATGCCATTTAATTATGGTTTGTGTTAATATTTTTATGCCCCAGGCGTTCATGTGATTTGGGCCTGGAAATTGGTCCAGCAAAGGGGTAATGCACAACTGTGCACAAGGCTCATCTTAGCCCATCTCGTGTATACTGGTTTACTCATATGAGCATAAAGGGCTATGATTATTAACTCTGGGCCTTTTTGCCCGATCAGGCCCAAATTATAGACAAAATCCAGAAGAACAGTCACGAACATGGTTATTAAACTGTTAATCTACACGCAAAGCTTTAAAAAAAATTCCAAAGGGCAATAGTACTGAATTTCTATTCGTGCATTATTGTTATGAACTCATTCAAGTTTGACACTTCTGTTGTTAAACAACTTGTATATTAACTATCCTGATTCACTGATTCGTGCTATTATTTATCAGTTGAAGCACTAATTATTCAGATGCAAAATTATATTATCAATTTTTGCTCAACTGGAAACATTAAACTAATCTACAGTAAACATATTCGAGTTAAGGCCTATTCATATTTAAATTCCTGTTTTGCATCATACAAATGAGTTTTAACGTGAGTTTAAAACTAAACTAGTTTAAACAACTGAGGGCCATTAACGAAATTTAAATTTAACTAACTCATATTTTTAAAATTATCAACTGTTAATACGGAAATTATGCTAACAAATGCATTTCAATTATATTTCATGGTTTAATGACAAATGAAGCTCTGAAAGTCTCAATTTAACAGGTCTTTAACAAGTTTTCTAATCTATAATCTAGGTAACTTGTTTTCTACTGATCTACTTCATGTGATTTCTACATGAATATCTAAACTAACTTCTTCAAGGAATTATTAGTTCAAGTCCGTAGTTAATACAGTCCATAGTCCAAATTATACATACAATTAACCTAACAAATTACATATAGATCTATAGAATTCTATATCTACAACGTAAATAGAATTAGAACTAGCAAAACTAATCTAATAGTTTTATATCTTCAGAAATTCTGATTACATCTTCAAAAATTCAGAAGTGTACCTGGACAAAAGTGAGATAAACTCAATGAGTCTAAGGCAAAAATAGAGGAAGAAGACCAGCAATGACAGGACTTCAGCAAGCAATAACCAGCAAATCCACAGCAATAACACAGCAACAGAATCGATACCAAAACTTAAACCAAACAGCTTCTTAAGGAAAATCACAGAGCAAACAGCTTCAGCACTCGATATCAACACAGAACAGTAGATGAAAACTCCAGAACTCAAGAGATTTTCACTCGAACTCGAGTCAAAACCAATAGAACAGTATAGTATTATGAAATTGGAACTATTAAACCTTTCAAAACTTTTCGAACCCTTAGAATTGCAGAATTTCTTAGTTTTCAAACTTCTAATGAACCTCATAATTACTTAATTTCTGAGTATTTTCAACTTATGAACTTCTGAACCGTAGATGAAAACACCAGAACTTAGAAGATTTCTACTCGAAATAGAGATCAAAACCAATAGAACAGTAATCTTGTACAATGTCTATGTATTTTTAGACTTATAAATTTCTGAACCCCCTAAAATGTGGCCTAAGGAGGCCTATTTATAGAACAAAATGGGAGGAAAATTTGAAATTAATATTCAGATTTCCCACCCCTGTTCTTATATCTTNCTTCAGTATACCAAATATACCCCTTGTTGTTCAATTAATTACTCACGAGCCAGGCAGTATTGCCTTTTATACCCTTACCCCTTTAGTTTAATTACAAAATACCATTTTATCCCTTCCCCTTTAACCCCTGTATTTTCTGTTATTTACCCCACTAACCCTTTAATTAATCGGAACCTTAAAGGTCAAAATCAAAATTGCATTACAAAAATAGCCAATACTAGACAGTCTTACAAATATAGTCAAATTAAGATTAAGTACCCGATTAACCCTTTTATTAATCAGAAGTTCAGAAAGGTCAGAGTCAAAATTGCATTGCAAAGATAGCCAACATTAGACAGTCTTACAGATATAGCCACATTAAAGATTAAATACTCTATTAACAAGATTCAGGGAAATAACTTGATAATAGGTTGAATCAAATTAACAGAACACTCAATCATTAATTTCGACCTATCAAGTAAGAACCCTAAGTGTGGCTACAAAGCATGCGATTTAACTAAAGACCTTATCAGAAAAGAAAAATATATAAGCATGCGATTCCAAAGTACAAGATTAGGAAATTACACAGTTATAGTCATGATTTTCATAACTAAGCACAAACAAAAGATGACTAAGCATGTAATAGAACTCATAGCATACTCAGGAATGCAAAGAAACAGAAGAAATAGAAAAAATCAAAAGAGACATGCAAAGTAGAAAATTAGGGTTAGGGTACTTAGCTTTTCATTCTTGTTTCTTTCTATTCTTTCTTTCTTTCTTCTTTCTTTTTCTTCATTTTTCTTTTCTTTTCTTGATTTTTTAGTATCAGAAGTTCGAGAACCATTTTTCTTAGTTTTTTGGTCCTCAAACAGACTCCTCGAGTCTTTTTTTAAGAGAGACTCTTAGAAATAGGTTCTTGATTTTTCAGTATCAGAAGTTCGAGAACCATTTTTCTTAGTTTTTTGGTCCTCAAACAGACTCCTCGAGTCTTTTTTTAAGAGAGACTCTTAGAAATAGGGCTATGGGTTTAACAAGGTGGTTTTTGGACTAGGAATGTCCGTTGGAGTGAGGTTTCGGCGACACATTTTTTAATATTCGAAGGGTTTGGGGCTTATTCGAGGGAATCTACCTAGTGGGGGTTGAAGAGGACGATGACATGGTCATATGGTGTTAACGACATACCATGGTTCATAAGTGGTGGTCAGCGGAGTAGGGTTCCGGCGACATCTTTTGGATTATTCGAGGTTTTCTAGGGGTTTTCTGGGGGAATTGATATGGTAGGGTGAAAGATGAGAGGGAGATGGTGAAGGGGCGTTAATGGCGGACTGATTAATGGAGGTGGTGAACCACTGCCGGTAGGGTTCCAGCAATAGTGGAGAGGATGATAGGGCGGCTGGGGTTTCTCATTTGGGACGACGGGTGATGTATAATGATATGTGTCATGTTTTTGTATATTTAAAACATCTGATTGATCTGAGACCGTTGGATTAAATGTACCAACGGCTCAGATTCAAACAACCCTATTACGACACCGTTTTGATTAAATGGTCTTTTAATTGTGACCCTTAGATCAAGGTCACCAATAGTTCAGATTGTTTCTCTTAAGCGACGTCGTTTTATTATTAGACGACCATTATTCCTGGGCCGTTTGATCACATTTTCAACGGTCCAGATTCAGCCTCACAGGACGGTGTCGTTTGGTTTTAAGAATGACCGGTCATTTTAATTTGGGCTTGGTCTATGTATTGTATCAATTGGGCCACTGAAATATGTT
>MU745456.1:0-23410 GCA_026770625.1 Nicotiana glauca
GGAAAAACTCTTTTATGCTTATATTTATATCCCTTCGCCGGGAGTATGTAAGCGCCGTAAAAAGAGGTGTGACAGGACCTTATCCGGACCAGTCCGAAAGATGACTTACCCTTGCCGGACATACACATCCTGATTGACAACTGTGCCAAGCACGAGTTGCAATCATTTGTCAATTATTTTGCTGGGTATTATTAGATATGGATGGACGAAGAAGACACGAAGAAAACGGCTTTCATTATGCTGTGGGGAATGTATTGTTACAAGATGATGCCGTTTGGATTAAAGAATGCTGGGGTCGCCTATATGAAGGCCATGACTACTGTTTTCCATGACATGATACACAAAGAGATCGAGGTGTATATAGATGATGTCATCATCAAATCCAGGAAATCCATTGACCACATGGGAGATTTAAGAAAATTCTTCAACAGATTGAGAAGGTATAACCTGAAACTGAATCCCGCCAAGTGTGCTTTCGGGGTTCCAGCCAAAAAATTGCTTGGGTTTATCGTAAGTCGATGGGGAATAGAACTTGATCCGTCGAAGGTCAAGGCCATTCAAGAATTACCACCTCCAAAGAACAAGAAAGAGGTTATGAGTTTCTTGGGGAGACTCAACTACATCAGCCGGTTCATAGCCCAGCCCACTGTCATTTGTGAACTTATCTTTAAGATGTTGAAAAAGGATGCCGCCACTAAATGGACTGATGAGTGTTAGAAAGCCTTTGACAGAATCAAGGAATACCTATCAATGCCACCAGTTCTGGTTCCGCTCGAACCGGGTAGACCGCTATTGCTCTACCTTTCAATACTGGATGGAGCATTTGGTTGTGTTTTGGGATAACATGATGAAACGGGGAGAAAGGAGCAAGCCATATACTATCTCAGCAAGAAGTTCACCCTGTATGAGGCCCGGTATTCCCTGTTAAAACGCACCTGTTGTGCTCTGACTTGGGTAGCTCAGAAGTTGAGGCATTACTTCTGTGCCTATACCACTTATCTCATATCAAGGATGGATCCCCTGAAGTATATCTTCCAGAAGCCCATGCCCATGGGCAAGCTGGCCAAATGGCAAATTCTGTTGAGTGAGTTTGATATTGTCTACGTGACCCAAAAAGCGATCAAAGGACAATAGCTAGCCGATCATCTTGCCGAACACCCCGTGGGTGGGGAATATGAGCCTATAAAGACGTATTTTCCTGATGAGGAGGTCTCTTTCATAGGAGAAGACATTTCAGAATCCTATGATGGCTGGAGAATGTTTTTCGATGGAGCAGCAAACTTTAAAGGAGTTCGCATAGGAGCAGTACTAGTATCAGAAATAGGTCAGCATTATCCGGTGTCCGCCAAACTCAGGTTCCCGTGCACCAACAACATGGCCGAGTACGAAGCCTGCATCTTAGGGCTCAAGCTGGCCATTGATATGAACGTTTATGAGTTACTAGTGGTCGGGGATTCAGACTTGCTCATACATCAGGTTAGAGAAGAGTGGGCAACCAAAAATTCCAAGATACTCCCATACTTGCATCATGTACAAGGGTTGAGGAAGAGGTTTATGAAGACAGAATTCCGGCATGTCCCCAGAGTTCTGAATGAGTTCGCTGATGCATTGGCCACTCTGTCATCCATGATTCAACATCCAGATAAGAAATTCATTGATCCTATCCCGATAAAAATCCCAGATAAACCTGCTTACTGTGCTCACGTTAAGGAAGAAGCGGACGAAAAACCATGGTTCTATGACATTAAGAAATATCTGTCAACGGGAGAGTATCCAGAACTTGCAAAAACTACGCAAAAGCACACACTGCGGAGGTTATCCAATCATTTCTTTCACAGCGGAGGAATCCTATATAGGAGGACTCCCGATTTGGGACTACTAAGGTGTGTCGAGGCGAAGGAAGCATCCGGGTTGTTGGAGGAGGTTCATGCAAGGACCTGTGGCCCGCACATGAATGGTTTTGTCTTAGCCAAGAAAATACTCCGAGCTGGTTATTTCTGGATGACTATAGAGACAGACTGCATCCAATATGTTCGGAAATGCCATCGTTTCTAGATCTATGCAGACATGATAAAGGTGCCTCCTAACGAGCTCAATGTAACAAGCTCACCATGGTCGTTCGCCGCTTAGGGGATGGATGTCATGGACCTATCAAGCCTGCCGCATCAAACGGGCACACGTTCATTCTAGTGGCGATTGATTATTTCACCAAATGGGTTGAAGCAACATCATATAAGGCAGTAACCAAGAAGGTTGTGGCAGACTTTGTCCACGACCGTATCATTTGCCTATTCGGCGTCCCAGAGTCGATCATCATTGATAATGGTTCCAATCTCAACAGCGACTTGATGAAAGCAATGTGTTAAACCTTCAGGATCAAGCACAAGAATTCTATAGCCTACAGACCTTAGATGAATGGAGCTGTAGATGCAGCCAACAAGAACATCAAAAAGATACTAAGAAAAATGATAGAGAAACACAAGCAGTGGCATGAGAAGCTATCATTTGCTCTGTTAGGGTACCGCACCACAGTTCGCACATCAACCGGGGCGACTCCCAATATGTTGGTTTATGGCACCGAGGCGGTCATCCCAGCCGAAGTAGAGATTCCCTCCCTGAGAATTATGGAGGAAGCAGAACTTGAAGATGCAGAATGGGCAAAAAGTCGCTATGAGAAATTAGCCCTTATAGACGGAAAAAGATTAAATGTAGTTTGTCATGGTTAGCTTTATCAGAACAGAATGACCAGAGCCTTCAAGAAGAGAGTCAGACCAAAAGAGTTCACGCCAGGGCAGTCAGTACTGAAAAAGATTTTTCCGCACCAAGACGAAGCCAAAGGAAAGTTTTCTCCTAATTGGCAAGGTCCGTACATGGTTCACTGGGTTCTAACCGGGGGAGCCCTCATACTCGCAGAAATGGATGGAGAAGTCTGCCCGATCAATTCAGATGCAGTGACGCGATACTATGTGTAACCATTATGATTCCTTTATCATGCAATTTGAACTACAACTGACCTGATTCCCATTTAAGAGGAGATACGTAGGCAGCCTTATGGGTTCGGTCACAATTCAATAAAATTTTCATTTCCCCCGATACTGGAAACTGGGGCAGAATTTTGAGGAGGACCCTCAAAATTTTGAAGTTGATCTTGCCAATCATCATGCACAACCGTCAGAAGCACCAGCCCAGTAAACTGGGGCAGAATTTTGAGGAGGACCCTCAAAATTCCGGAGCAAAAGAGGTGGCAATATCTTGAACCGTGTCGCAGTTATCAGTTCATCTAAAACCATTTTACCTATTATGTATTTACATCATATTTTTATTATTTTGCTAAAGTCATGCATGACTACTATCAAATTTGCTTTGTTTAACGACGCTAACCCAATGAAAGCATGAGCCGAGTAGGGCAAAAGAGGTCCATGGGAAGACGAACTAACTTTCCCCTTTACAAAACTCACGATTTTTCTTTGGATGCAGGCACCCCAGACATAAAGTCATCAGGTATGATTACAAACTCATATTTTTCAGGAATACGACTCTCAAAATCATCGCCCACTTATAAGTGCTATTTGCGCACGACATTCTCAGCGGCCACAATGACGATCAACTACCGACCATCATCCATCATCTAAGAGATTTCGTTACTCCTCACCTTTATTTATTGCATTGTATAAGGTTACCTTTCTGCCTTCTGAGACTAAGCACTATCTCCATCTGCATTTTTTGCATTGCATAAGGCTACCTTTCTGCCTTCTGAGACTAAGACTTGTCTCCATCTGCATTTTTCGCATTGCATAAGGCTACCTTTCTGCCTTCCGAGACTAAGCACTATCTCCATATGCATTTTTCGCATTGCATAAGGCTACCTTTCTGCCTTCCGAGACTAAGCATTGTTTCCATCTGTATTTTTCGCATTGCATAAAGCTACCTTTCTGCCTTCCGAGACTAAGCATTGTCTCCATCTGCATTTTTCTCTGCATTGCATAAGGCTACCTTTATGCCTTCCGAGACTAAGCATTGTCTCCATCTGCATTTTTTTCGCATTGCATAAGGCTACTTTTCTGCCTTCCGAGACTAAGCATTGTCTTCATCTTGCATTTCTCTGCGTTGCATAAGGCTACCATTCTGCCTTCCGAGGTTAAGTTCTACTTCCATCCTGCATTTCTTTATATTGCATAAGACTACCATTCTGCCTTCCGAGGTTAAGCTCTACCTCCATCTGCATGGCTGAAAGATCGCCAACTCTATTTAGATCCCTGCATCGGCTGAAACAACGCCAATTTTATTTAAATCTTTTCATCGGCTGAAATATCGCCAACTTTATTTAATTCTATATCGGCTAAAATATCGCCACTTACATTTTTCTACATCGGCTGAAACATCGCCAACCTTATTTAAATTTCTGTCAGCTGAAATATCGCCATTTACATTTTTTTCTACATCGGCTGAAACATCGCCAACCTTATTTAAATTTCTGTCAGCTGAAATATCGCCATTTACATTTTTCTACATCGGCTGAAATATCGCCATTTACATTTTTCTACATCGGCTGAAACATCGCCTGCTTTATTTAAATTTCTGTCGGCTGAAATATCGCCATTTAGATTTATCCTTCACATCGGCTGAAATACCGTCAATCTTACATTTCATCTGCTGAAATACCTCCAAATCTTGCATTTCATGGGCTGAAATACGCCAAATCTTGCATTTCATGAGCTGAAATACCGCCAAACCGTCCAAGGGCTTCATTGTTCGGAGGCACCATCTTCATAGCTCGAGAACGCCACGCCATGGCCCGAGGACCCCTCTTTATATTCTGCACATCATTATTCAAAGGCATCATAGTTCAGAGGCACCATTATCATAGCCCGAGAATGTCATTTCATTGCCTGCGAATCCTTTATTATGCGTTTCATGGCCCAGGACGTCATGGTCTGAGGACGTCATCTTAATCGTCCAAAGACAACATTTATGGTCCAATGGGAACTTGCATCACGTTTAAATTCCGCACGATATGCTTGTATTACTCAATTGCAGGTACATCAGCTGGCAACGGCCATTACAGTAGGAGCGATCTCTCCCCGATTCTCGCAACCCATCAGTCCCTGACCACCCTTCCCAACCTAAATATTGCGCCCGTCTCTTTGAAAACCTCCATCGGCATACTCTATCAATGTATCCTGAACTACATATGACCTGATTCCTGTAAAACTAGGGATATGTAGACAGCTCAGAAATCAGAGCTCGGTCAAAACCTTTTGCAAGCCGTCTCTCTCTGTCAAAATTGGCCATCATATCTTTACCCGGCAACTCTTTCATCCTTCCTGGGTAAAGAGAGGCAGTTGTTGATACCCAATTTTTCCCTATGTATTTTATATACTCAAAATATTCTCAAAATAGTATATGTATGCATATATAAGCATGCCCAAGAGTTTTGGTATTTTTTCCTAATTTTCTAAGATTTGCAAAATCGATTTATTGTCTATTTTAGCAGTACAAAATCCCATAATTATTCTTAAAATTGCCTTTTTTTTATATAATTTATTTTTATCCTCATAGTTACACCCAAATATAAAAAAGGTGATTTTTTGCATATTTTTACAAATTTATTTGATATTTTTAAACTAAAATTGCACAAAATTACAATCATAGCCTATATTACGATTAATGGCATTTTACAAGTATAAAATTATTCCCAGTATTTTTTAGATTAATGGTTATATATTATTAATTAGTTCAGTACTTTTAATTTATTTTAAAATCATTTTAACTATTCTTATATAAATTAAAGAGGAGAAATTGATTATTTAATATATAGCCATTTCAATTGCAATTGTAGCCTCAATTTAACCCCCAATTATACCCCTAATCAAACAACCCAATTTTATTATAACCCGACCCATACCTTTTCTATCATACCCAAACCCGGTCCCCATTTAATCCCACCCCTCATCCCCTTCCTTTTTTAATTCAAATGACCCCTTTTCTATCTCATTTCTCACCAACCGCCGCCTCTGAAACCCTTCACTCTCTCAAACTCTCTCGAGGGTTCTCAAACCCTAGCCGCCTCTTACCGTCTCAGACCGGAGATCCACCAGAATCTATGGCCACCAAAGCTATGGGGATCTTACACCCGCCCCTTGGTGCTCTTATACACTGGTTTTCTGAAGGTTCAAGGCCTGACCTTGAAGATCTCTACCCAGGTTTCCTTCGATTCAGGGTTTCATGGTCGCCTCCGGCTTTACTCCGACGTATCATGATCGTTCGAGCCTGAGTCTAACTTCTCCGGCTTAGATCCACGAATTTTCCAGGCCTTTCTCACTTCTAGGTTTCTTCTGAAACCCTAACCTTTTGAGGTTCTTCTGATTTCTCTAGATCTGTGTTTATCTTAAGGTCTCAAACATTTTCTCAAAAGGTTCTTTCAAAACTTTGTTTCTAAACCTTTCACCTTATCTGATTTAGGGTTTCTTTGATTTTTAACATGCTCTACTGTGATTCTTGTATGTTTCTTATACTGTGATCCTTATGTGTTTCTTCTACCTTGTCCTTATGAGTTTTTCTACTATATTTTGCATGATTGTTATTTTATTATTTTTCTCATGAGTGTTTTCTACTGGGAATACGTGTTAAAGGTCTCAGTTCCATTGAAATCTCTGAGCTTATTCCATTAATATTTTTGCCTGACTTACTTGTTTTCATCTCTAGATTATGGGTATAAAACCCTAGAATTTGGGGTTCATTAGAGTTTTTAAGGCTACTTGTTACGTGATTTGTTTGTTTCTTATCTCTGAACGTGTTTGATTTCAAAACCCTAGTCTCTTTGGACCTATTTGAGTTCCTGAAGTTGTTTCCTCTACTGCTCGACTGAGTTTCAAAATCTTGGTGTCAACTTTGTTTCTTCATACGATTATGACTTCTTGCTAAACTCTGTAAGACCTTTTTACTTGACCTTTTGCATGCTATCTGATATTCCCTCTTCTCTCAGATGACTACCATGTTCCTATAGTCCTCTACTCACTGATTTTTGATTGCATGACACTCTTCTTTGTCTTAGATCCAGCCTCGCATGCTTAATGTTTATGCACTCTTTATAGGTTAAATTTTCCTCTCAAAATAACCTTTGATTGTGGACTGATTTCAAATCTCTTTGTGTAATTATGATTGCACTCTTGTAATTGATTCTTCCCTTATTGTATTGACTTCCCTTGTTTCTTGGACTTGTTGAAATACTTTCCTTTGAACTTTCGACCCTACCTTTCTACTTAAGTTAATTTGATCCTATTACCTTAACTACACTAGTATGAGATTCTTACAGACCTTTCCTTAATTAAGGTTTAATGAACCTAACCTCTATTACCTATTGTGTACTCGTACTGTATTGAAAATATTTTCCTTATTTGACATGTTCAGCCCAACGTGATTTCTTTCCTTATTTAACACTTGCATGCTATCGTTTGATTTAATTCCTTAATTAAAGGAAGTCGTTGATACTAATTTGATTTTTAATTAACACATATTCCTTAATTATGTCTGAATTACAGCCCTTACCTTATTTTTAGCCTATTTCTCACCCTATAAATACCTGCCTTTTCACTGACACAAAGACAACCGACACTCGAGTCTTTTCTGAACTCACACTCACACTCAAAGTATTCTCTCTTGCTGTTTGTACTGTGGCTTCTTTGCAAGACTTCTGCTCTCTTTTGCTTGTCTCTTTTTGAAACTGGTATGTCTTTTATTTAAGCGTTTGCCTCATCCCTATGTGTTTATTCTGTATTTTCATTCTTTTGTGTGGTTTGTTGTTCATGTTCTGTAACTTATGCTAAGTATTTTTCCTTCTTTGCTTCTGTTCGCATATGAATCCCTACCCCTAATCCCTTCTATGTGCTGAGTTAAAACCTTGGCCTGACAGTATCCTAATTACTGCCCAGGTTATGGCTTGACCTTCAATAGGTCCTAACTCTCCAATGTTTGGCTAGTAGGTTGGTCAGGGGTGTGCCAGCATTCTATGTTGCTGGGCATGACCACCAGCCTACCTTGGCATCCCTTAATTCCCTCTATTGCACTTACACTTGTTCCTAGATTCTAAGTTCTGCCCCACTCCAATGAGCCTTGCCTTGCGACCTTGAGTTCCCTCTGAACTTGGATATTGGAGGGTCGGCCCTTCCATACTGAATTTTAATTTAGTTCTGTAATGATATCTGGGTGTAAGCATTGCTTGGAGTTCTTGAAACTCCTTCGAACTTTGACACACTCCAGATAAGAGAAAGGCTTTGGAACCTGATCCCGGCAGTGGGTTCATATCATATTGTTAGACCTTGGGTCTGAATTAGGCTCCTTGGATGTAGTTTAAAAGCTCTGATGTAATTTTATTTTCTGTTTGATTCATTTGGTCTGTAATAAATTTATAATAACTTATGGGGTTTTAGTAAAAATGGGAGGGTTATTTATGTATGCTTAAGGGTAGATATGCTGCCTATAGGACTTTTCTTCGAATTTTTGCACATTCATATATAGAAATCATGCTCATAGAAATTTTGCACTTTTATATATAGAAATAATTCTCATAGCAATTCTGCACTTTCATATATAAAAATCATTCTCATAAGAATTCTGCACTTTCATATATAGAAATCATGCTCATAGGAATTCTGCACTTTCATATATAGAAATCATGCTTATAAGAACTCTGTATATCATATAGATATCCTGCTCATAAGAATTCTGCATATAGGGACTATGTCTTTAAGATTCTGCATTTTTGCATCTATCATTAGGCAAACAATTATAGGTCAAATAATAATCAATTGCATCCTAGATACCATGCTCGTAGGATTTTTGCACTCCTGCTACACCTGTAAAAAGTGTTTAAAATTGACGACGCTAGAAAGCATGCCTATAGGAACTATCAACCAAATCTGAATCACTCGTTTTAAGATTAGTCTGTCAGTAGTAACCAACTGCAGAACTCGTATCATTCTGTTAAAACTGGACACTTTCTGTAATCAGTTTACCTCTTTATTTCTGAAACCAGTAGATGACATGCCTATAGGTTATCACTTAGGCAAACCAGTAGGTAGTTAATTAACTGCATCAGTCTTCGATAAGTTAAAACCAGGCGAGCCTAATGCGGACTTTCTTGTCTGAAAATATGTAATGAACCAGCCCGCCTAACGTTAAGTATAATTTGGACCTAATCAATATATGTAAGGCGTGCTAAACTACATGATTTCTGTGATTTGAGGAGGCCTACTTGAGCCTTTAATTGTTTTATCCCCCCATTAATTGCATTATATGTTTTTATTGACGCCCTAGAATTTTATTCTTTTAAAACTCTAAAAGCCAAGCTTCCTCCCTTTAGGATTAGTAGTCCTAAATGCCTCTGGGACTGATAGGATTGGAACGAGTAATAGCATGTTATAGGTAACGATACCATTTTGCACTTAATACCTTCACGGGGTAGGAAAGTGTAGATATAGATATGATGACCACGCGATAACACCACGTGTATAAACGGCTAAAGGTGTTGTGTGGGGTGATCTATATTATGTATAAACCTAGGACCCCTTCTCTTTTTTGTCCATTTATTTTTTTGCCAAACTTCAGCTTTTAAACTGCTTTTAACTTGTAGCAACTATGTAAAAATTTCTCTTTTTACTCTTTTATTCAAGATTTTAAAACTGCTTCCTCTATCAAAATTTAGTTTCTTTGACTTCCTTAATCCCTTGCAACCATTATGTAAAAATCCCTCTTTGTATTTGTAATTCTTGTTTGTCTACTTGTTGTTTGCATTTAAAGTCACAACATAGCATGGCCGGGAACCATACTAGTGGATCTTGAGGGGTGCCTAACACCTTCCCCTCGAGATAATGTCTAGCCCTTACCCGAACTCTAGTTTTCAAATTCAAAACCCTTAGTGTCCTAATGCACTTAATCATTAGGTGGCAACTCTTCAATTCCAAAAACCCAATTCCCAAATGGAAATAGAGTTGTCTTCCCAAATGTCGTAAACCCGATCTCGCTCTAGAGAAAAGGGGGCGTCGACACCTGGACTGAGCTGTACGGAGCCTATCCTGAATAATCCTGACCTTGTCCAAGGCCTCCTGAACCAGATCTGTACCCAATAACCGAGCCTCTCCCGGCTCAAACCATCCGACCGGAGATCGACACCGCCTACCATATAAAGCCTGATAAGGAGCTATATGGATACTCGATTGGTAGCGGTTGTTGTAAGAAAACTCTGCTAAAGGCAAAAATTGATCCCATGAGCCTCCAAAGTCAATGACACAAGTTCAGAGCATATCCTCCAAAATCTGAATAGTCTGCTTGGACCGACTGTCCATCTGGGGATGAAATGTTGTGCTCAACTCAACTCGCATGCCCAACTCTCGCCGAACTGCTCCCCAGAAGAGCGAGGTAAACTGTGTACCCCAGCCCGAAATGATAGATACGGACACATCATAAAGGCGAACAATCTCCTGAATGTAAATCTCAGCTGACCTCTCGGATGAATAGGAGACTGCCACAGGAATGAAATGCGCTAACTTCCTACTCAAAGCATCGGCTACGACATTGGCCTTTACCGGATGATATAAAATGGTGATATCAAAATCCTTCGACCACCTGCTCTACCTCAAATTCAACTCTTGCTTGAACAAATACTGAAGACTCTTGTGATCCGTTAACACCTTACATGCCACGCCATACAGATAATGCCTCCATATCTTCAATGCGTGAACTATGGTGTCCATCTCCAAATCATGAACTGGATAGTTCTTCTCGTGAATCTTCAACTGTTGTGAAGCATATGCAATGACCTTGCCATATTGCATCAACACTGCACCAAGCCCAATACGAGAAGTATCACAACAAACTATATAAGGCCCTGAACCTGTGGGCAAAACCAACACCTGTGCCGTAGTCAGAGTTGTCTTGAGCTTCTGAAAGCTTGCCTCACACTCATCCGACCATATGAATTGGCCACCCTTCTGGGTCAACCTGGTTATCTGGGTTGCAATAGATGAAAATCCCTCCACGAACCGACGATAGTAGCCTGCCAATCCCAAGCAACTCCGAATCTCTGTAGTTGATGTTGGTCTAGGCTAGTTCTTGACTGCCTCAATCTTCTTCGGATCAACCTGAATACCCTCTGCTGACACCACATGACCCAGCAATGTGAGCGAACTCAACTAGAACTCACACTTAGAGAACTTTGCATATAATTGATTATCCCTTAAAGTCTGAAGAACCACTCTAAGATGCTGCTCGTGCTCCTCTTAGTTGCGATAATATATCAATATATCATCAATGAAGACTATCATAGATGAGTCCAAATAAGGCTTGAACACTCGGTTCATCAAATCCATAAGAGCAGCTGGGGCTTGTCAATTCGAATGGCATAACCAAGAACTCATAGTACCCGTACTGAGTGCGGAAAGTTGTCTTAGGGACATCGGATGCCCAAATCCTCAACTGATGGTAGCCAGATGTCAAGTCAATCTTCGAAAATTACCTTGGCACCCTGAAACTGATCAAACAAATCATCAATCATCGGGAATGGATACTCATTCTTGATTGCAACCTTGTTCAACTGCCGGTAATCAATATGCATTCTCATCGATCTGTCATTCTTTTTGGCAAACAACATTGGCGCACCCCAAGGCAAAACACTAGGGCTAATGAAACCCTACTCAGGAAAGTCTTGTAACTGCTCCTTCAACTCTTTCAACTCAGGCGGGGCTATACGATATGACGAGATAGAAATGGGCTGAGTGCCTGGAGCCAAATCAATGCAAAAGTCAATATCCCTGTCGGGTGGCATACCCCGCAGGTCTGAAGGGAAAAACCTCAGGAAGCTCACGAACAACGGGCACAAAATCAATGGAAGGAACCGTAGCACTAGAATCACAAACACATGCCAAATAGGCCAAACATCCCTTCTCGACCATATATCGAGCCTTCACATAAGAGATAACATTGCGGGTAGAATAACCAGGAGTCCCTCTCCACTCTAAACAAGGCAAACCCAGTAAAGCTAAGGTCACAGTCTTGGCATGACAATCCCAGATAGCGTGGTAAGGTGATAACCAATCCATCCTCAATATAATATCTAAGTCAACCATGTCAAAAAGCAACAAATCTACTCGAGTCTCAAGACCTCCAATCACCACAATACAAGAACGATGGGCTCGATCGACCACAATAGAATTATCCATCGATGTAGACACATAAATAGGAACAATCAATGAATTACTAGGCATGACCAGATACGTCGCAAAATAAAATAGAAGTTTCTCTACCACAAACCAGAACAGTACCTGCACCTCCACTTCTAATACCTTTACCTTCACCTTTTTCATCTCTACCTCCAACTCTAATACCTTTACCTCTACAAAGCATCCAAAGACATAGCTGATCTATCACCGGTCCGTGCTGCTGCTCGGCTGAAGAAGCGGTACATGACCTCGCCATTCACGAAAGGACAAGAGTAGAGGTTTTAATTTAGCACCGAGAGAACAAAATCGCACGACGGGAAGAATTAAAGTGAAACTTTTTCCTAACTCTGTAGCCTCTAAGGGATAAATATAGACGTCTCCATACCGATCCCTTAGACTCTACTAAGCTTGTCTGTAAACTGTGAGACCTATGTAACCTAGAGCTCTGATACCAACTTATCATGACCCGAATTTTCCACCCTCGGGAGTCGTGACGGCGCCTACTAATGAGAGCTAGGCAAGCTAATCCTTAGCTACTTACTTCATTATCACATTGCTTCTTTTTAACAAATATAAGTCAATAACATGGAAACAACGGAACTTTGAATAATTAAGCGGAAGATAAGTATTTTTTTATATCTGAACATGAATTTCTAATACAACCATTTGAATTTCAACTACCCAGAACTGGTGTCACAGTTTCACAGACGGTCTAAGAATATTACACATAAAGGTCTGAAAGAAGTAAACTCAACATTGTCTCCGAAAATACATAAAAGAAACAGGAATGTAGATGAAAGAAGACGCCAGGGCTTGCAAACGCCTGTAGGGCTAACTCGGGTAGTGACAAATAATTATCGTGAAGCAATGACTATTATTCATGATGTTATTTTTTATATACCCACAAACGTTTAGGCGATTCAGAGCCCGTCGCCCAAATTCATAAAGATGGCATGGACATTAGCACATGAAAAATTAAAAATCATTTTGAATTCCTATTTTATGGCCTTAAAATGCAGAAAATAAAGAACGATTATGAAGAAGTAATGAATATTGTTCATTAGGTCATTTCTGATGGGCCCACAAAATTTTAGGCGATTCGGAGCCCATCGCCCGAATTCATAAAGAATGCATGGACTAGATACGAAAAATATAAAATTATCCTGAATTCCTATTTTATGACCCAAAAATGCCAAAGATAAGGAATAGTCATGGCAAAGAAATGCATATTGTTTATTAGGTCTTTTCTGATGGGTCTAATAAATTTTAGGCGATTCGGAGCCTGTCCCCCCGAATTCATGAAGATGGCGTGGAAATTAGATCGTCCTAAATTCTTGATTTATGGCCCTAAAGAGCCAAAAAAGAGGAACGACTTGGCGAAGCGATGGCTATTGTTCATTAGGTCCTTTCTAATGACCCCATAAAATTTTAAGTGATTTGGAGTTGTCGCCCAAATTCATGAAGATGGCGTGGACATTAGCATACGAAAAATTAGAAATCATCCTGAATTCCTATTTTATTTTCCTAAAATGCCAAAAAAAGAGGAATGATCGTGGAGAAAAAATGGCTATTGTTAATTGTGTCATATTTTATGGGTGCGCAAAATTTTAGAGGATTCAAAGCTCGTCGCCCAATTCATGAAGATGGAGAATACCAAAAGAAGAAGAATTTCCATTGCAAAGTAATGACTATTGTTCATTAGGTTGTATTTGATGGGTCCACAAATTTTTGGGCGATTTGGAGCCCATCGCCCGAATTCATGAAGATGGCATGGACATTAGCATGCAAAAAATTAAAAATCATCCGGAATTCCTATTTTAGGGCTCTAAAACTCCAAAAATGAGGAAAGAATATGGCGAAGAAATGACTATTGTTCATTAGGTCATTTTTTATGGGCCTACAAAAGTTTTAGACGATTCGGAGCCCATGCCCCGAATCCATGAAGATGGCGTGGACATTAGCATACAAAAATATGAAATCTTCCTAAATTTTTATTTTATGACCATAAACATCAAAAAATGAGGAAAAATTATGGTGAATCAATGACTATCATTTATTAGGTGGGTTGCGATGGGCTCGAAAATTTTTAGGCAATTCGGAGCTCGTCGCCTGAATTCATGAATATAGCGTGCATTAGCATATATAAAATATGAAATCGTCTTAAATTCCTATTTGTCACACCTCCTTTTTTACACACCTACCCCGAAGGATAAATGTATAAGTGAATTTTTTAATTAAAGTGATATTATTCAAAATGGAATTATTTATTTATTTTTAGAGTCGCCACTTGGGATAGGAGTGGCTTTTAGTATCCCAAGTCACCGGTTCAACTTGAATCCCAAATCGAGGAAAAGTTCGACTTCCCAATTGGAGTCTGCGAACCAGAAATTCTGAATAAGGAATTCTGTTGATCCGAGGGAATGTGTTAGGCACCCCCGGATCCCGTGGTTCTAGCATGATCGCTTAAATTATTATAAATGGCCAAAATTTGATTTTTGTACATGCTCCAACCTATAGTGTAATTTTATAATTATTTATCGCTTTTTAATTATTTTTTACGAAAGTGAACGCCATTTAAAAATATGCTTTTGAATCACGTCACATGAAATGCACCCGGATTCTCGACACATTCTTATTCAACGTTTTGGATTTGGATTTGGGTTGCATGAAATGCACACCCGTATTTAAAAAGGTAAATTATTAAAATTGCACCTAAAGCGACTATCGGGTTATTATCTTTGTGGGAGGCCGTGAAATTCGTTAGACGGCACGCCCCAAATTCTAAGTATTTTTAATGAAGCATTTAATGAGGGCCCCGCAATTTATGCATTTTGTTCGGCGAGGCTCATCTCATTTTTATTGTTTAAAGGCCAACCTAACGCAAACTAAGACTTTCTATTTCTTTTGTTTTGTCTCTAAAAGGGCCTAATTAATTTACATTTATAAATTCGGGCCTCGAGTTCAAGTCCGAATTCAAACAAAAGGGAGGACCCTCTTAATTTGAACCCGCTACTTAACTCGAAAGCCTAAATTCATATTGCAAATTAACTCCCATATTCCTAATATAATTTTTAAAGGGTTTTACTCAACTAAAACAAACTACGGATATTCATAAGTTCGGGCTATTTGTGAAAGGTCATGGATTATGGATATGAGGGCGTTTGGAGTACAAGAATTTTAAACTAGTTGGAGTAGGCTAGCAATAAATTATATCATTTAAAGATGGTAAAATGCTAAATGTATATGGTATAGCACATTCATCATTTCAGCTTTTTCAAAGAATTGAACACTTCTGTCCATACACTCGTTCTTGGTTAAAGCATCACAAGCCAACAAATTACCAATCCAAAAGAAATATCACATTCTCTTGTCACAATACAAATCAGAACGGTTAAATGGGCTAGTGTACACATGTAGACAATATAATATCTAATTTACTAACACCAGTATTTAAAAATAATGTTCAAAATTTCAGCATGAGCATTGTTAGGAAAATATTACATTAATAACATGCATTATTCCCTTTCTTTCTATTTAGCACCAAACAAATGCACTGCTAAATTTTCCCACTGAGGATTTAATACCCTTATTAACAATTGAATCACAGAACAGAGAGAGAAAACTATGCAGAACCGCCACCATTAAACAAAGGTTCAACCCATTCTCAACAATAAAGGCATCATGCTTCATGAAAATAACACAGAAATCATAAATCAAGCAAATCCTCGAAGCTAAGCATGAACTCAACCGTTTTATTCATTTAGTGTAAGCACAAGACAGAAAAATTTCAGAACTAACCTGATCGACTAGAGAACAAGCTAGAATAGGCCAAATAACGGCATAAACTAACTCGAACGGAGCTCAATGGAAGTAGAAACAGCGAAACACAACTTCAGCTTCTAAATTTTGAACCAAACTCGAACACCCAGAAATGGCAGAGGTGATGAAACAGTAGAGAAGAGAAATAGCGAAGGCTGCCAAAAAAGGCTCGCCGGCGACCTCGGGTAACAGAGCTTCGACACGATTAATGGGGATGCTTCGGAGCTGCTTCAATGGCATTTTTCAGAGGTATTTTGGCTGGCTTTTGAGTTGGTTTTAGTGAGTTTCTGCATGGTACCTTGAAGGTATTTCAATGGAGATTTAGGAGATGGTTTTTGGTAAAGAGAAGTCCGATCTTTCTCTTGAGAATGGTCTCGGCGTCTTCTAGCCTTTTGGAGTGAGAGAGGCGTTGTTGTTGGTCCTTCAGAGAGAAAGGGAGTGTTCTCTTCTTTTCCGGTTCCTTTCAGATCTCCCTTTTTGTCTGTATATAAGGTGGGTAGGGTGTCATGTGGGGGAAGGTCTTATGTGGGGAATATTTTTTGGGGAAGGTCTTATGTGAGGGAAGGTCTTTTTGGAGGGAAATATTTTGGGGGAAGGTCTCATATGGGAAAAAGTCTTTGGGGGGAAATATTTTTGGGGAAGGTTCGTGTGGGGGAAGGTTCTTCCAATTCTTTTTTTTTTATTCCCAATTTTTTTTTTATCTTTTTATATTAAAAATCCTAGAATTAAAAATCATAAAAATATAAAATTATACTAATTATAAAAATTATAAAAGCTACTTAATCCTAAATTTAAAAAAAATCAATAAATAAAAGGTGTAAAACTGAAGCATTTTTTGTGATTTTTAATTTTTATAAAACAAGTAACTATCGATTAATCCTAAAAATGTAAAAGTAAGGCCTAAATTCCATGCGTGATATTTTGGTATTTTTCAATTAATAAAAAATCTACAAAATTCCTAAAAATAGTAAATAAGTAAAAAAATCTATTTTCTTGGGATTTTTATCGGAGTATTTCATATAGGAAAAAAATCATGTGCTTACACTATTATGTGGCCCTAAAACGCCAAAAATGAGGAATAATAATTGCGAAGCAATGACTACTATTTGTTAGGTGGTTTTCAATATGCTTGTAAAATTGTATGCAATTAGGAGCCCGTCACCGGAATTCGTGGTGTGGCATGGACAATAGCACACAAAAATTTAAGATCGTCCTCAATTCCTGTGTTATGGCATAAAGCGGCAAAAATGAGGATATGTCATGGCGAAGTGATAAATGATGTTTATTAGGTAGTTTTTGGGTCACAAAATTTACGGCGATTCGGAGGGTGTCAACCAAATTCATGAAGATAACATGGACATTAACATACGAAAAATGAAAATAGTATTGAATTCATGTTTATGGTCCTAAAATACCATCAAATTAAGGAACAATCATGGCGAAGCAGTGAATATTATTTATTATGTCTGCAGTGACCTGACCGGTCGTTTTGAGCTCTAGCACATTGTTCGGTATTTTGAGGACCTGAGAAGCTTCAATTCAGGTGTTATGACTTGTACGTGTGATCGAAATTGAATTTTGAAAAGTTTGGAGTTGACTTGGAGAGAAAATTATCATTTCAGAAGCTTTAAGTTGGAAAAATTGACCAAGGTTTGATTTTGAGTAAACAACATCAGCATTGGGATTTGAAGGTTCAAACAGGTTCATATAATGATTTTAGATTTGGGAGTACGTCCGAATCGGCTTTTGGATGACCCGAGAGCGTTTCGACGCCTATTATGGAAGTTGGCATTTTGAAAGAATTTTCATAAATTTTGGTTGAGGTGTATTTAGATGTTATCAATGTCCTTTTGGTATCCGAGTCTAGGAATAGCTCCATATGGTAATTTTGGTAGTAGGAGCACGTCCGAAGTGGATTTGGAGGTCCGTATGTCATTTCGGGGTCATTTAGCGAAAGTTAGAAATTTGAAGGTTTTTGAAAAGTTGATCGGGAGTGGACTTTTTGATATCGAGGTCGGATTCCGATTCCAGGAGTTGGAGTAGGTCCGTAATGTCAAATGTGACTTGTGTGCAAAATTTGATGTCGATCAAACGTGATTTGATAGTTTTTAGAATCGAATGTAGAAGTTTAAAGTTCTAAAGCTCATTAAGCTTGATCTGGGGGTGCAATTCATGGTTTTGACATTGTTTGATGTGATTAAGGCCTCGAGCACGTTCGTGTTATGTTTTTAGACTTGTGTAGGTGTTTGGATTAGAGCCTCGGGGGCTCGGGTGAGTTTCAGAATAGCTTCAGAATGTTTTGTTAAGAATTCAATTTGCTGGTTTTGGTTTAATCGCATTTGCGATGTTCGCATTTGCGATGTTTTCATTTGCGAGGTAGTCCTCACATTTGCAAAATTGGGTTGCTGAGGAAAAGGATAGCATTTGCGAAGCAATGATCGCTTTTGTGAAGCCTGAAGTTGCAAACTCTGGATCGCATTTGTGATGAAGGCCTGGTCTGTCAGGGGTCGCATTTGCGATGCTTTGTTCGCATTTGCTAACCCTCTGTAGCAAATGTGACATCTGCGACTGAAGCCAAGGGCTTTTTATTCCCAAACTTATTTCATTTCCCACTTGTACTTAGGCAACTTTTGAGAGCATTTTCAGAGGGGGGTTCCATCATCATCAAGGGGTAAGTGATTTTTGCTAGTTGTGAGTTAAATACAAGGTTTATATATGGATTTAGACATAAAAATTTGTAGAAATTTGGGATTTTGAAGAAAACCCTAGAAATTGGTATTTTTGAATTTTGATCACGAATTTGGCATGAATTGATAGTAAATTATATATTTGAGTTCGTGGGGTTATGGGTAAAGTTTATCTTCGAAGATTTTCGGAATTCGGGCACATGGGCCCAAGGGTGATTTTTGACTTTTCGAACGAAGTTGGAAATTTATTGTAAATTGGATTATAATGAATATTACAGTATATATTTGTGGATTTGCTCAATTATTGACTAGTTTTGGGAGCTTTGGGCATCGGTTTGAGTTGTAGGAAAGGTTTGGAAGCCGGTTATGGAACTCTGGAGCGAGGTAAGTCTCTTTTCTAACCTTGTAAGAGAGAATTAACCCTATAGGTGAACTAAATTAATATGTGCTTCTATTTGTGGGAACTATGTGCGCATGAGCTGGTGAGAGTCCGTATGTAACTAGTAGTTATGCCTATGTTCGGGTAGTCTTAGGCTTAGACCATACCTTGTTGATATTGTTATTTAATTATGCTTATTATATATCTTGAAGGGAGTTGAGATTGAGTATTCTTAATAACTGCCTTGAAAAGAGTAAGAATTGAGGAATTTGATTTTAAAAGCATTCATTTGAATTTCGTATTTTTGAAAAAGAACTGAGAAATATTATAACAACTTAATAAATTTATGTGCAACCGCGTCCCAAATATATTGCGTGAGTAGGGTAAATTTTCACTACTCTCATAGGAGCGGGTTGTTCTCCTCAGCAGGTTAATAGATGCATCTATGGTTCGTGCCATTCGATCCTCGACAGTGCACAGTTTATATTTATATGTTGGATCGGGCCGTACGAGATCGGCATGACTTGCGCATGATAACTCTTTGGAACTAATAATAATTGACATTTATTTATTGGATTGAGATATAAATTGTTAAATGACGAAAGATCAAATTTGGAAATTTCCATTAGTAAAAGACTTGTTGATTATTTTCGATTATTAAATTTCCAGTTATGTCATGTATTTCATGCTTAAGTATAATATCGGTATTTTATTGATAGACCATAGTAATTATCAGGGTCGATCCCTCGTCACTACTTTTTCAAGGTTAGACTGGATACTTACTGGGTACCCGTTGATTTACGTACTCATACTACACTTGCTGCACATTTTTGTGCAGGTGCATATATGTCTAGTGGCCCTGTGGAGCATAGGCGTGGATGATGCGGGGACTTAGATGGGCTGCATTTCATACGACCCATAGCCAACAGAGTCTCCTTCAGAATATTTACCTTTTTCATGTCCAATTTTTATTCCAGAGAGATTCTATATTTTATTTTACTTCCTAGTCGATGCTCACACACTTGTGACACTGGGTTTTGGGGTGATTATGGGTTGTTCATTATTGAAATGGATAAAGTATTATTATTATTTACTCTGTAAATTCCATATTTTTATTATTAAATTGAAGGAAATTATGATTTCAAAAATATTAAGATGATAACCAAATTTATTATTTATTGGTGGCTTGCCTGACAGCGGTGTCTGACGCCATCATGGCCTTTAATGAATTTTGGATCATGAAAATGTCATTTCTGACAGGCCCATAAAATTTTATACAATTCGGAGCCTGTCACCTGAATTCATGAAAATGACGTGGACTAAGCGCGTGAAAATTTGGAAATTATCCTGAATTCCTATTTTATGGCCCTAAGTTGCCAAAAAATGAGGAACGCTCATAGCAAAGCGATGACCATTGTTCATTAGGCTGTTTCTGATAGGCCCAAAAATTTTTAGGCAATTCCAAGCTCGTCGCCTTAATTCATGAAGATGGCGGGGACTATAGTTCATTTATTTGCATCACCACAAAAACATGAAAAAGGATTGATCATGGAGAAGAACTGGTTATTCTTCACTGGTTCGTTTCTGATAGGACCATAAAACTTTAGGCGATTCGGAATCCGTCGCCCGAATTCATGAAGATGATGTGGACATTAGCACACGAAAAAATTAAAAATCATCATGAATTCCTATTTTAGGGCCCTAAAGTTTCAATAAAAGAGGAGCGGTCATGCCAATAAATGGATTATAATTCATGCCATCTGCATGAATTCGGGCAACCGGCTATGATTCGTCTAAAATTTTACGGGCCCATAAAGAAGACTTAAAGAACAATAGTCATTGTTTCGTCTTGTCCATTCCTCGTTTTGGTGTTTTAGGTCCAAAAAGTAGGAATTCAAGATGATTACTATATTTTCGTATGCTATAATTCATGCCATCTGCATGAATTCAGGTGACTGGCTCCGAATAACCTAAAATTTTGCGGGCCCATAAAAAAATCCTTATGAACAAGGATCATCGCTTTGCTCAGACTGTTCCTCATTTTGGCATTTTAAGCCCATAAAACGGGAATTCAGAATGATTCTTAAATTTTCATGTGCTATGGTCCACGTCATCTGCATGGATTCGGGCGACCAACTCTGAATTGCCTGAAATTTTATGGACCTATCAAAAACGACCTAATCAAAAATATTCATATCTTTGCCATGACCTTTCCTCAATTATTGACGTTTTAGGGCAAAAAGAAAAAGAAATTTAGGACGATTTCAAGATTTTCGTGTGCTATACACACTCTGCATGAGTTCGGGAAACCGGCTCTGAATCGTATTAAATTTTGCGGGCCCATAAAAACTACTCCTTCTGTTTCAAATTAGATGATGTACTTTCCTTTTTAGTCTGTTCCAAAATAAATGACACATTTTTAAATTTGGAAATAATTCAACTTTAAACTTTTCATTTACCCATTTTACTCTTAATGAGAAACTTTTATAACCACACAAATGTCATGGCCCCATAAAGTTTTTACCCCTTAAGCTTTTAAGGCCACAAGTTTTAAAAGTCTTCTTCTTTTTCTTAAACTCTGTGCCGAGTCAAACTACCTCATCTAAATTGAAACAGAGGGAGTACATAATAAATACTCCCTCCGTTTCAATTTATGTGAACCCATTTGACTGGGCACAGAGTTTAAGAAAAGAGAGAAGACTTTTGAACTTGTGGTGTAAAATGAGGCACATATATTTTGTGTGGCTATAATTCATTGCATAAAGCTAAATTGTTTCCAAATAAGGAAAGGGGTCATTCTTTTTGGCACGGACCAAAAAGGAAATAGGTTCACATAAATTGAAACGGAGGGAGTAATAGTCATTGGTTTGCTATGACCATTCATCGTTATTTGATATTTTAGTGCCAAAAATAGAAATTCAGGATGATTCCTAGATTTTCATGGGTTATAATCCATGCCATCTACATGAATTTGGGTGACCGACTTCGAATTGCCTAAAATTTTGCGGACCTATAAAAAATGACATAATGAACAGTAGTTATCGGTTCGCCATGACCGTTGCTCGCTTTTTAGTGTTTCAGTGCGATAACATCGGAATTCAACACTATTCCCAGATTTTCGTGTACTATAGTCAACGTCATCTACATGAACTCGGCGACCGGCTCCAAATCGCCTAAATTTTACAAGCCCATAAAAATGACCTAATGAACAATAGTTATTGCTTTGCCATGACCGTCCTTTTTTTTTGGCGTTTTAGAGCAAAAAAATAGAAATTCAAGACGTTTCTCAGATTTTCGTGTCCAATAGTTTATGCCATCTGCTTGAATTTGGGTGACCAGCTTTGAATCCTAAAATTTACGGGCCCATAAAATTGATCTAATGAACAATAGACATTGCTTATCCATTAGCGTTCTTTGTTTCTTGGCATTTTACAGCCAAAAAAGGAATTCACGATGATTTCCATATATTAGAGTGTTATAGTCTACCCCATATATATGCATGAATTTAGGCTACCGGGACCTAATAAATAATAGGCATCGCTTCTTCATTTTTTGGCATTTTAGGCCCATAAAACAAGAATTCAGGATGATTCCCAGATTTTCGTGTGCTATAGTCCACGCCTAATTGTCTCGCCATGACCATTTCTCATTTTTTGGCATTTTAGGGGCCCATACAACTGGAATTCCGTTAGATTCCTAGATTTTCGTGTGCTCACGCCATCTGCATGCATTTGGGTGATAAGACCTGAATTGCCTAAAATTTTACCGGACCATCAAAAATGCCCTAAGGAACAATAGTCATCATCTCACCATGACCGCTTCTCGTTTTTTAATATTTTAGGACCATAAAATGGGAATTCCACCTGATTCTCATATTTTCGTGTGCTACAGCCTACTGTCACGTCCTTAGTTATTAACTAAGTACATGTGCGGCACTTGACAACTCGCTCACGATCTTGCGCAACTTGCTCACATTCTTGCTATGCCAAGTCAGCCTTACTACACTCAAGATCGCTAAGAGAATGGAAGAAAGAACACAAGAGAATTGTTAAAGGAAGCTTTGTATTGAAGAGAACTTGAATTGTTTTGCTTGATGAGTTACAAATGAATGGCCCCTATTTATACTAATCACCTAGGGACTAGTATGTAAATATTAATTGTTCTACAAGTCCTTCCATATTTACAAATAAGTCCATTCTCTAGAATTCTCTACAAGACTAGAATATTCCAAGGACTTTCCTAGAAAATCCATAGGATTCTAAGGTCTTCCATGAGAAATCTCCATATTTCTCTAGAACCTTCCTACAAGT
>MU745456.1:38200-55568 GCA_026770625.1 Nicotiana glauca
AAAATCATAACCAACAATGAAAAATAGGAAGAGGAACGAAAAACTTGTTGAAGAATTCCCCGCCTTGCTCTCAATGTGTTCTTGCCTCCTTAGATCTAATTTGTGTCCAAAATATGTCCCCCTGGTTTTTGGCCGACCTCCTTTGTTTAATATAGGGTTTAAGGATTAAAATCCCGTGTTTTGCACTTTGGTCCTTGAAATTTTTGCTTCTTACCGCGGTCCCACCGCGGTTACGCCAGGACTGTGGCCAGAGTATCCTTCAGAATCTGCAGCAGTGTTCTACCGCAGTCCTACCGTAATCGCATTTTGTCACCCTGTTCTGTTTGGAATTTGGAAAAATGTAAAACATGAAAGTTGTAGACCTTTGAGTTAGATTTCCAACCACATATTATGGATCCCAAATGGAGTTCTGAGAAAAAAGTTATGTCTATTTTACTAGACAGTGCGCAATATACCTCCTCGAGTCTTCGTTCGTACTTAATTATCAAATTTGACCCCCGAATACGATCCCGGCTTAATTTCTAGGGTTTTTACTCAGACTTTAAAGCTCCAAATCACTTGAATTCATTCCATAATATCTATATAGCTCGGAATCACTCCTACAAGGCATAAAATACACTGTTAGTGCAAAACACTAGTGATTAAAGCGCAAACTCAACTAAAGTGCAGTAAATTAGAGTGTAATAATCGACTAAAATACGCAATTATAGCCTATCATCAATAACCCACGCCATCGTCATGCATCTGGGCGACCGGACCCGAATCGCCTAAAATTTGGTCGGACCATAAAAAATTACCACAACAGTCATCACCTCACCATGACCGTTCCTTATTTTTGGCGTTTTACGGCCATACAACTAGAATTCTGCTCGATTCTCAGATTTTCATGTTCTAAATCCCTCGCTATCTGCATGCATCTGGGCGACTGAACCCGAAATGCCTAAAATTTTCTCGGACAATCAAAAATGACGTAACAAACAATAGTCATTGCCTTACCATGACCGTTCCTCATTTTTTGGCATTTTAAGGGCCATACAATTTGAATTCCGCATGATTTTCAAATTTTCGTCTGCATAGCCCACGTTGTTTGCATGCATCTGGGTGACCGGACCCAAATCGCCTAATATTTTTTTCGTACCATCAAAAATATTATAAGGAACAATAGTCATTGCCTTGTCATGATCTTTCCTCGTTTTTTGGCATTTTAGGGCCAGAAAACTAAAAATCTGCCTGATTCCTAGATTTTCATGTGCTAGCCCACGCCATTTGCACGCATCTGAGCGACCGAACCCGAATTGCCTAAAAAAATTTCGGACCATCAAAATGACCTAAGAAACAATAGTCATCTCCTCTACATGGTTGTTCCTCATTTTTTGGGTGTTTTATGGCTATACAACTGGAATTTCGCCTCATTACCAATTTTTTGTGGGTTATAGCTCAAGCCATCTACATGCATCGAGGAGATCGGGCCCAAATTGCCTAAAAAAAATTCGGACCATTAAAAATAATAAGGAACAATAGTCATCGCTTCGCCAAGAATGTTCCTAATTTTTTGGCGCTTTAGGGCAATAAAACTTAAATTCTGCCCAATTCTAGATTTTTGTGTGCTATAGTACATGCATTATTCAAGCATCCAAGCGAACAAACCTGAATCGCCTTAAATTTTTCGGACAATCAAAAGCGACCAAAGGAACAATAGTCATTGCCTCACCAGGTCCATTCCTCATTTTTTTCGTTTTAAGGCAATAAAACTGAAATTCTACCCGATTCCCAAATTTTCGATTGTTGTATCCCACGTCATCTGTATGTATTCGGGCGACCGGACCGAATCGCCTAAAATTTTGCCGCACCACAAAAAATGACCTAAGAAATAATAGGGCATTGCCTCACCACGACTGTTCCTCGTTTTTAGTATTTCAGGGCCATAAAATGGAATTCCACCTAATTTCTAGATTTTTGTCTGCTATAGCTCATGCCATCTACATGCATCCGGACGACCAGACTTGAATGGCCTAAAATTTTGATGGACCATCAAAAACTACCTAAGGAACAATAGTCATCACCTCGCCATGATCGTTCCTCATTTTTTGGCGTTTTAATGCCACAAAACTGGAATTTCGCCAGTTTTCCATTTTTCGTGTATTATAGTCCACGTCATCCGCAAGCATCCGGGCGAACGGGCCCGAATCGCGTAGAAATGGTTTAAACAATCAAAACCGACCAAAGGAATAATAATCATCGCCTCACTATGACCGTTCCTCATTTTTTAGCGTTTTAAGGCCATAAAACTGTAATTCCGCTTAATTCCTAGATTTTCGCCTCCTATAGCTCACGCCATCTGCATGCATCGGGGCGACCGGACCCGAATCACGTAAAATTTTGCCTGATTATCAAAAACGACCTAAGGAACAATAGTCATCGTTTTGCCATCACTATTCCTTATTTTTTGGCGTTTTAGTGCCATACAACTAAAATTCTACCTGATTCCCTAATTTTCGCGTAACTCACGCCATCTGCATGCATCCAGGTGACCAGACCCGAATTGCCTAAAATTTTGTCAGGCCATCAAAAATGACCTAAGGAATAATAGTAATTGCCTCTCCACGACTGTTCTTTATTTTTTGGAGTTTTAGGGTCATAAAACTGAAATTTTACCCGATCCACGCCATCTACATGCACCCAGGCGACTGGACTTGATTCCCCTAAATTTAGTCGGACCATAAACAATTATCTAAGGAACAATAGTCATCACCTCGCCTCGATTGTTCCTCATATTTTGGTGTTTTAGGGCCATAAAACTGAAATTTCGTCTGATTTCCAAATTTTCGATTGTTATAGCCCACGTCATCTATATGCGTCCGAGCGTCGAACCCGAATAGCCTAAAATTCTACCGGACAGTAAAAAATAACCTAAGGAACAATAATCATCGTCTCGCCATGACTGTTCCTCATTTTTGATGTTTTAGGGCCATAAAATTGGAATTTCGCCCGATTCTTAGATTTTCATGTGCTATAGCAACGCCATCTGCATGCATCCAGGCGACCAGACTCGGATCGCCTAAAATTTTGCCAGACCATAAAAAATGACCTAAGGAACAATTGTTTCCGCCTCACCGCGATCATTCCTCATTTTTGGCATTTTAGGGCCATAAAACTAGAATTCTACCCGATTAACAGATTTTCGTGTGCTTTAGCCCACACCATCTGCATGCATCCGGGCCCACAAAATTTTATAAGCGATTTGGAGCCTGTCGCCCAAATTCATGAAGATGGCGTGGGCATTCTTGTTACCCTATATATGTGTTCAAAGTGAATACACTCTTGAGACACCACATAAGATAGAGAGTGTAATTTACTCTCCTAAAGCGCGTAACACACACACACAAAAAAATATTCTCTTTGTTCCGATTTAGATGATATAGTTTGACTTGGTACAAAGTTTAAGGAAAAATATAAGACTTCTGAAATATATAGTACTAAAAGCTTACAGGGCAAAAGCTTTGTGGGGTCATGACATTTGTGTGGGTATAAAAACTTTTCACTAGGGGTAAAATATATAAAATAAAAAGTTTAAAGTTAAATTGTTCTTAAATATAGAAATGTGTTATTCTTTTTTGAATAGACTAATAAAGAAAGTGTGTTATATAAATTGAAACGAAGAAAATATTAAATTTTTTTTTTGGAGGAAAATGGCACAACTTGAGGAAAGTACAATGGCAATTGCTAGTAAATTTCAGAAGTTCAACAGGTTGTCGTAGAGATCCCTTTTTGCATCAAATTACTTTAAAGATAATTAGAAGAAAATGCTCATAATAAATTAGTAACAATGGTTATTAGATAGTTAACCAGGTATAAAAAGTTTAGTAAGTAAAGTATCACTTGTGAATATCAAAGTGGATTACCAACCTAAACCTTAATTAAAACTAATTATCAAAGATGTGAGCCAGATGTTTGACAATAAATTCAATAATAGAGCCAAATTACCACTGTTGAAAAGTTTATTTGATGTTTGACATGGTGGAATTACTGACCATTCATCATTCAATTGTGCTTTAGGGTAGTTTGGTAGGGTATATAAAAGAACAATACTGAATAGGATGCGTAGTAATACTAAGAAAATGATTATAATAATGATGAGATTAGTTAGGCTGAAATTAATTACTTACTGATTGCTTGATTTGGTATATTAAAAATAAAATGCATTGCATAATTTCTTTTAAAAAATATTTATTTACAAAAATACACTACAAAAATGTTGGAAAAGATTTGGAAAAGGTTTTGAAAGAATGGTTCTATCTTTATACATATTTATCCATGTATTAAAAACTATGTAATGCTAATGTCTGGTTTGTTACGTATAAGAATAATACTAAATATGGTGTATAAATATGCTATGTAAATATATTTTATACACTGTGTAGGATGTAAATACGTCTAGAAAACATGTGATCTCGGATAAATAAAATTATTTCTTTTATTAGAAATATCGAGTCGTGTGAATAGAATTTCCTTTTGATAGATAGCCCTTTATTCTTTCACACATTTTGGACACAGATCTAAATTAGTCATATGTGTAAATGTAGAATAATGGTTATTTATAGTAAAAGTCTGTTGCCCATTTAAATGTCTCCAATTTAGAAAACTCTTAACTGTCTGTGCCGTAATTATAAATCTGTGACCGATCCAAATATTATTATTTCATTTTCCGGTTCAACGGCCTGCTAAAATTTACCGGTTTAACGCACTAACCTAGAGTTCAGTAAATACTCAATTACAGCTTAATCATGGCGGTGTTACCATATTCTGATGTAGATTCGAGCTTAAAAGCTTTAGCCGCTCGAGCCGAAGGATTTGGCAGGTTTTCCATCGGCGGTCTAAATGGTCCGGTCTATTCCGTCACTACATTGGCCGGTTTGTTCCTCCTCCTCCTCCATTGATCGAAAGTGAATTATAGATCTTGCGCTTTAGGAATAAGCTTTATTAATTTTGTATGTAAAAGCAGATTTCTATGACAGAATAATTCTCCAGTTTTTAGTTGATGACCGTGCTGGTCTTGGACTTTGCTATGCCTTATAAAAATATAGAGTACTTTTAATCCTTTTTATTTGCATCTGCTTAATATTGGCATTAGATGAGTTTCAAAGAATTAACATGGTCAGTGAGGATTCATGTAGTCGACCTCACTTGTTTGCAGTGGCGGAGCCACATTCAACCTAGGAGTGTCAATTGACACTCCTTTGCCGAAAAATTACATTGTATTGCTAGATAAATTTTTCTATTTCATATACGTTTACTCCCCTAAACTTTCCGGTATATCTATTTTTTTTTATATTTTGACACTCTGAGTCATTTATTCGGTGTTATACCAATTTATTAAATACATAACATCAGGGCCGGCTTTAACGATGTATGGGGCAAGACAAGTGCCTTAGGCCCACAATTTTGGGGGCCATATTTTTTAGGAATATATATATTTTATAGGTCTATAGGTCTTTTAAAAAAAATATATATATATAGTACTTTTCATATAAAAAGAAAGAAACACTTTTAATATATTAATAAAGTAAAGCTTAAAATAGTAGAAAAATAATTTTTGATTTGACAATTCTACTTTTTACTATTCTTTCCAAGTAATTCCGACGTTTCAATTTCGCACTCTTCATATTCCAAATATGGGACATACCCTTCTTCCTTCCTCTTTATTCATGCTCACCTTCTTTCTAATAGATTTCTTTGTTTCTCCAAGACTCCAACAATCCAACAACTAGATATTATGGAATCAAAATGTTCAAACTTCTTGAATCAATCGGTCATTGGCTAATATCATTCTAAATTTCTAGTATTATTTTCATTTGTTATTTAATATTTTATTAATTTTACTCCATACATATTGTTTATTTATTTTTTTTAGAATATAAATATGTCAATAAGAAAATATGCATCCGGTTATTCCCAAAAGAAAAGAAAAGAAAAGTTGAAGAGTTAAAAAAAATAAAAAATTTAAGGCCTCACTTTTTATTTTCGCCTTGGGCCCCATATAATGCCGAGCCACCCCTGCATAACATGTGGTTTTTATATACACTTTTATGACTTAGGTTAAGTTAATATATATTATCATCTCAATTGTCACTTCACTACCATAAATTAATGTGCTTTGGTGTAAACACGAGGCGTGACTGATTTTTATTCCTTGTTATTTGATTTAATTACTCTCTCTATTTTATTTTACATGATATTATTTTCTTATTAGTCCATTCCAAAAGAATAAAAAATTTATATATTTGAACAATTTAACTGAACTTTCGGCTTTACCATGAATAAGAAGTTTTTATAGCCGCACAAATATTACAACATGTTTAAGAGTAAAAGTTTCAAAAGTCTTATAGCCACGCAAATTTTATAGCATGTCTAAGACCACAAGATGTCTTTATTTGTTTCTTAAACTCAATGTCAAATCAAATTATATCACATTAATTGAAGCTGCGGAAGTATTTCTTAGACATTGTTTCAGCCTCTAATGCTCAGAAAATATTCTCAGAACACTATCCCACTATCCTTATGACATGTACTACTCCTTGTAGGATTACTGTATGTCACCTTTCCGATCAAAACCACAAAATGATTTCATAAGGTAAAACATTTCTAGAAAAATATTTTCATTCTAAAACTTTTTCTCCATACCAGATGCACTTTCAGTTTAATGTGCATGATATTGGAACTGCTAATCTGAATTAAGATATGATTAGCACCAAATGTTGTAGCTATAGTTAAGCTGGTATAGTGTATGTCAATCTAATGAGGCATATAGGTTGTCTTATCAAGTTGATAATCTGTTCAGAAAAAGTTAATTTTCATGAAAAGGTTAAAGAAGGTTGGGTTATCTAAAAAAAGGTTAATGAAGGTTGATCAAATTCTCACTTCAGATAATTTTCCACATGAATTTGGATAGTAGTAATTGTTATGCCCCTCGGATTAACTTGGCTAGAATGTAGAAAATGTCATGTGACTAAATACTAATTCTTTCTCATCAGTTAAAGTTAATGGTGAGAATGGATTGGTTTTTGGTAATTTTACCCTTTGGATTCCGCTGAATAACCAAAGGCCTTATACTTTATCTGCTCGGCATCCAGGGGTCACGGGCCGACCATAAAACCTTGTTCAATAAGTGGAATGCATTAGCTGTCTGCTCTCCGGTTTCTTGTTATGGGGGGGGGGGGGGGGGGAGTCGTCTCAGTATGTCTTCGCCTAATAAAGAAGTACCTATCTTATTTTATATTCTAACTAACAGTATGCCATTTTTCTATTCCCTTCTTGTTCTCCTAAGAAAGAAAAGATGATTTTAATTTAGAGGATGTACTACTTAATAATCTTTATAAAAAAAATTTAAAAAAAAAAGTAGTAGAGCTTGAATCTGTTGATGCTTATTGTGCATAAACATGGTTTGCTCTTAAGAACTTAACTTGGGCATCCAAAAGATTGAGACATGTCAGTTTGTATTTAAAATATCATATGTTACTCATCTAGGTGGAGTAGGTAGCTTCCAAAAGTTAACACCATCCACTTTCTTGTTTGTAGATGATGGCCCAGGATCACTTCGTGATGGATGCCGTAAAAAAGAACCACTATGGATTGTTTTTGAAGTTTCAGGCACCATTCATCTTGTGTCTTACCTACGTGTGTCATCTTATAAAACTATTGATGGTCGTGGCCAAAGGATAAAACTCACTGGCAAAGGCTTACAACTGAAGGATTGTGAGCACATAATCGTATGCAATTTGGAGTTTGAAGGTGGCAGAGGTCATGACATTGATGGCATTCAAATAAAACCAAATTCTAGGCACATTTGGATAGACCGCTGTTCTCTTCGTGATTATGATGATGGGCTAATCGATATAACCAGACAAAGCACAGATATCACTATTTCTAGGTACTGGTAGCTGTTTCTCGGATTCTGTACATTGAGATAATTTCCACGGCAGATTAATGATCCTAAGGAATGTTTTCTGCAGATGTTATTTTGCTCAGCATGATAAGACAATGCTTATTGGAGCAGACCCATCTCATATTGGTGATAGATGTATCAGAGTGACCATCCACCATTGCTTTTTCGATGGGACACGGCAGAGGCAACCTCGTGTTAGATTTGGAAAAGTTCATCTGTACAATAATTATACTAGAAATTGGGGTATATATGCTATTTGTGCCAGTGTGGAATCACAGGTATTCGCTTCTTCCTGTATGCAGTTTGATGCATGTTAATAGTTTATAACCAAGAATATTGTTTGTCATTGTTGATTGCAGGTATACTCTCAATGCAACATATACGAAGCTACACAGAAGAAAAAAGCTTTTGAGTACTACACAGAGAAGGTAATTCAATGCCTTTTAATTTGCACAGCATCACTATCTTTGTTTTGTCAAGGTGAAGGTTTTATATTTTACAGATGGTTTTCTTAGTTATTTTGCAAACCAAATTGATACATTGTTCAATTGTAGTGTACATTGAAAGTGGTTTTTTTTGTTTTTACTATTTTCCTCTAATATTTTTTCTAGTTCGATAAATTTATTCTGCCTTTTGAGTACTTGAAGAAAGTATACTCTCTTTGTTAGAAGTTGTAGCATGTTCAAGAATTGATCCTTTTGCTTAGTATCTGGGAAATCTTTAGGTCTAAATTGAATAAGGCAACTACAATCAATTTCCATGTTCTAGTTCTCGAAGGAGTTAATCGACTTATGAAACAACCTTGATTTAAAGAGGAGACTTGGACATAGTAGTTTTGCTTCAGTGGATACTTGTATCAAACCCAATTCTGCATCAAGTTTTTCCATAGATATGCTGATCTCTAGGCGTTGTTTTATTTTAAATTATGAAATATTTTTTATGTCTATTTCATTTTAAAACTACACCACTTAAGTTGCACTAGTTATTTTTCTTTTTTTTAATTATGGTTAGTAAATTTATCAGGCTAAGATTAAATGAAGTCCTAAAGTGCTTGATGTCAAAGATGGATCAGCGTGAGTTAGAGTGACTAGATCAGAATCGCTTGTACTAGATTTAGAAGTTGGATTTATCCCGAAGGGTATGCTTGAGGTATGGGAGTAACAATTTGGAGATTCCAGGATCGATTTGCAGCTACAACACTCAGTATGAGCCTATCCAATCCACTCTTAGTAGCTAGGATTGGATGACACTTGTGGTTGTGGTTGTAGCAGGCTTCTTGGTAGATCAATTAAGGTGTACGCGCTAATCCGAACACCACTATGATAAAAAATAAAATGATTTGTTAAACTTGGATTTGATCAAGTGTGATCCCATTGTGAAAACATAATAAAAACAATGTTATAGTGAAAATTTCCGAACAAGAGTTCAGTCTCAAAAAAAAAACGAACTTAATCTTTCCCTAAAAATATCGTTATTACTTTTTAGTGTCGATGCTTATCCTATTTGGTATGGAAGTGTCTTTGATATCTCTGATTTTTCCACCGAACCAGAATCAGAAAACTTGTTGAACTCCTCTTATCCCTATAATTACTGAGTTTGATTGTTCCTACTGTTATGCGGCAGCGCTTTACGGGTTATGGGGCATAGCTGGAAAGCAGCCCGGGGCACTACTTGTGAGTAAAAGCTGTTGATGACCTTCGTAATTGTTAGGCACATGGAAATTACCCATAGGTTAAGTGTATATTTGAGCTATATTTATTTTATATCAATTCTCGTTGTATCTCCAGCTTAGAGCAACATTGGTTCTGCCTATAGTCAACGCTTGAGTTTTCTTCAAAATATAAATGCCCTTGCAAGTTACTCCTAGGTGTCTTTTGATATTTCAATACATAACTTTGGATAAAAGTGATAAGCGTGTATGTGAAAACCACATGTTACGTACTTACTAAACGGAAAAGGGCCAAAACTACCCTTATCATTTGCTAAATGGTTTATTAATTACCCCCATCTATCTATCCATCCAAAAAAAAATACGACGTTAATTCTATTAATAAAATTACCCCGTGACTATCGGCATAACTGGTGGGCCTACATTTAATAACATGTCATTTTTCTACTGAGCCGCGTGGCAATCTCTGACTAAAATAAAAAATAAATCTTATTTCGATCCACTTAGATGACACGACCCAAAGTTCTGTTGGAGTGGGAAGTTGTGGCGGAAGAGGTAGAGTGAGAAGGGGTAGACATCTTGTTGTAAGCAAATTTGCCGATGCAGTAGATGGAGAAAGCGACGACGGCGATGCCAAGGCCAGGGAAAGCGTGGCGAAATTGATTAGTCAACATGGGATGCTTCCTCCAGTCGTCTCTCCTCCTAAAGAACTATCATGTTTCCAATGGCTTCCCCATTTTCCCGATCTTCTTCTTGATTTCAGCCAAACTCTCTCTCCCTCATTCATCTTCTCTCTAGTGCAATTACCGCCATTGGGAGTTTACCTCCATCATCATACTGGCCGCAACACTATTTTCACCACTGTAGCAGTTGTCTCTGCCACTCCATCACCATAGCTACTGTTCTCATCACCGTATCTACTGCTCCCACCATCGTAGTTGCTGCTCTCATCACTTCCTCTACCACCTTGCCTACCTCACTACCATAGTCATTTCTCCCACGAACAACACCCTAAAGTCATAGAAAACTAAAGGAAAAGTGAGGGAAAAAATTCTTATTTTACACCATAAAACTGGAAAAAAAAAACTTATAAATCGTTGGCATATTCAAGAAATTAAGCTAAGATTACTTAATTGAGAAACAAAATTTCCTGATGGTGGTGAGATATCTGAATTCAATTTTGATAGGATCAGTTAGGTAGGTTAATGTAATTTTATGACCCAGATAACAAACCTTGAGTCAGATAAGGCAAATGGGTCGAAATAATATCCATTTTTGCCCAATCAAAGGTTGCCACGTGGCCCAGTAAAAAATGGCACGTCATTAAATTGTAGGGTCACCAGTTCTGTCGTTAATCGCGGGGGTAATTGTATTAACGGAAAAGGGCTTATACTATCCCTATTATTTATTAAACGGTTTACAAATACCATCCGTCCATCTATTCGTCCGAAAAGGCACACAACGTTATTTATATACTTAAAATTACCCCTCCTTTTAACGGCAGCATACGCGGGCCCCACTTTTAATGCGTTGGTAACATTTTATTGGGCCACGTGGCTCCTAATTTCACTTCATATTTGTTTGACCTGCCCCATTATTTTTTTTCTTTTTTCTTTTTTCTTTATTTTTTTTTCATTATCACTCAACACACCTAGTCCCACCCACCAGATCCCCCTCCCCCACCGCCCCTTTCTTCTTCTACTTGCCTTGAAAAGAAAATCAACAAAATGGCAGCCACAACACCACCCAAGAACTTCCAGAAATTTGCCTTCCCTACAGGTAGCTTAATCACTGTTTTGTCCTTTGGAGATGGCTTATTCGAGAAGACAAGAATGAGAAGTGGAATGTTTCCCTTTCCCTCGTAAGGTCCAACTCTTGCCACTTTGAACATCACGGTTTAGAATGCTCGGATCTGCTGCTACTATAGAGAGGAATTGTGAAGACGAGAGAAAAATGGAACGATGTTTCATAACTCTAACTACAACCATCTGCCACTTTTCAAATTTCACCTATGTCCCAACCTCGACGATTTCCTGTGAGGCTTCAATTTCTTCCAGCCAGTTTCCTCCAGCGAAACATCCACAACACCACCCAAAAACACACCACTGTCAAAACCAAACCCTCGACTTTCTTCAAAAGAAGATCTGAAAACTCACTTTCTAACCACTGGTGAATGATTTTTTGAGTTAGGTTTCAAGGAGCCAAGTCAAGCGAGATCTTTGGCGAGTTCTTTGCTTTGCGATTTCCGGTCATAATCCCCGTCCAGTCAAGATGCTAAGAAAGAAAGAGAAAAATAGTAAAGAAAAAAAGAAAATAATGGGGCGGGTCAAATAGATGGGATGGGTATATTATACCCATATGTATGAAGTGAAATTAGGAGCCACGTGGCCCAATAAAATGTTGTCAACGCATTAAAAGTGGGGCCCATGTATGCTGCCGTTAAAAGGAGGGGTAATTTAGGTATATAAATAACGTTGTGTGCTTTTTCGGACGAATAGATGGATGGAGAGTATTTGTAAACCATTTAGTAAACAATAGAATTAGTTTAGGCCCTATCCCGTTTTGTTAATAGAATTAACGTCGTGTGTTTTTGTAGACGGATAGATGGACGGAGGGTATTTATAAACCATTTAGCAAACGATAGGGGCAGTTTAGGCTCTTTTCCGTTTACTAAATTATTATATAGTAATTTAAAATAATAGCTTCGTTATTGATAAGAGGCATGGGAATTTATTGCTTGTGGTTCAGCATGATTCATGACATTGCTAAAGTATAATACCAAAAAAGACCAAGATTAAAGTGTCGTTTGGTTTCAATGTTGGAGTGTTGGGGCTTTTAATGTGTCAAAAAGAATGTTAATTTTTCTTACTGTTCCCCTAACTAGTTATGTACCAAATATATTGCTGTTATGAATTTCGGCTTTTGAATCGTTTTTGGTTGTTTAGGCAGCAGATAAGGAAGAAGCAAGGACAGGTTTAATAAGATCTGAAGGGGACTTGTTTCTCAATGGAGCTCAGGGAATGTTGTTAACTGGTGTTGGTGAAGAGTGTGTTTTTCATCCAAGTGAATTTTACCCTGTCTGGACACTAGAACCTGCCTCAGACTCCCTCAAAGCTGTTCTTCAAGTTTGCACTGGTTGGCAATCTATTCTCCGACCACCAGAAGTGTGTGCTGATCACATATGAAACCTGCATGCGAATTTCTTCCGGAGGCGGATGTAGTACTTTAATTATGATTCATAAGAACCAAGTTGCTTCGGCTAAGAGCTTGTATACGTGTTAAAAACTCACTAAATGAGAACAGATAATATATCTCGGACCTAGTAATCAAATGAATTGTGGTAGAATTCTGGACTTGAACCTATAAAGTTCAAATCTTCTATCTTTATTTTGGCCTATTTATATGTAATGTGATAAATGTGCTTTTCTTCGGTTGTCATCTTGTCAAACTCAGGTGAAATTGATATCATATGTAAGAGTTTTAAATTAAGGATTACTACATAATAGCAAAGAACTTTATTTTGTATCATATTTGTTGGTGCTTTTATATTTTGACCATAGGCTTTAATTTTATCAGACTAGTTGATACCTGATGTGACGTTAGGTCGCAATACTCAGTTAATGCAACTCTTTTAAGTTCAAAGGGAGTCTACTAAGCTCGTCAATCGATCCAAAAATCTGTAACTTCCGAAAATTAGGAAGTTTGCTCGCTTAAATAGTTGGTGTTTTTAGGGTAACTGAAGATTTAAAGCATAAAAGTTGAAGGTTTGAAAATTCACTTGATATACATCTTCAGATATCGAATACTCACCTTACAAAAAAATCAAAAAATTGCACGAGGAAAATTCAAACGAATACCAACCTCAAAAAATTATTTGCAAATTTCAAGAATTCCACAAAAAGTCTACACTTTGTAAACCCAACAATTACTTCTTTTAAACGAGTGACCGACAAACTGAACATTCTAAAACCAGAAACAAACATGATAAGAAATTTTCAATGCATTGAACCACTAATAACAAACAAGCTAATAAAATTGTCAATACTACCCAACATTCAGAACAAATGAAGCTCCACATTGGTCATGTATCAAATGTCAAAGCACCAAATGAAACAAAGCAAAACAAAATTTGTATTACTGATAAGTTCGAGAAGTAATTTTGATCCAAAAAAACAAGAATCTCTGTAGAAGTAGATCCTATCCTAAACTTTGATAGCATATTTTCTTAGGGGGAAATACATCTCCTTCTTCTTCTCTCTCTCTGTCTTCAAGGATGCCTGCAGTGTTAAAGAAAATATGTCATCAAATTGTTGGTTATCTTTCTGGTTGACGTTACAAGCTTCATACACTAATGAGATGAAATATTGAGAGCATACATAGACGAAAGATACCTGGTGCTTGGTCAGACGCCTGCGGATTGCCCTTGTTTTCTTGGGGCGAAGGTCAAGAGGCAAGTACTTCTTGTTCTTGTAAGCTTCCCGAAGAACTGACTTTTGCTTTTGTGAGATCACTGTCAAAACCTGTGCAATCGACAACCTTACCACCTTTCTGCATCCACAAATTCACTCAACATGAACTCAAGGAAAAGCATAACAGATGGCAACAGTAAACAATCACTTCTCTACTCATTTGTATACTTGTCATATCATTGTATTACTCACTTTAGATATTCTTATATTAATTTGCATCCCCACACCCTCAAAGAACACCAAATACAAAGTCAACTCTTAGGTGTCTCAAGGATAATCACAAATAGAAAGCATGGATAGACAACCCTTAGTATGTATGCAAAACATAAGAAGTTCAGTAAGCAGATAATGTAAGAAGTTCGGTAAGCAGATATGTCAACAGATTTATATAACAGCCGGCCAGTAAAACTTCTCAAATATATTCATATAGCTACAGCCACCGTGGCTCAAGATGAAAGGCACACAACTTAACCCTCCTCTTGGTACAATGTAGCTTCCTTAAACAAGCAACATTCCGTCAATGAAATCCATCAACAGCTTATGTTAACATTAAGATCAGTTAGTCAGTCACGGTAAAAAATACTACTCTACTCAATTGCATACTTCGCATCATAATGTTGTTTTTCTCACTTTAGATACTCTTATTTTAACTTGCGTCCCAACACCCCAAAAGAACACCAGATACAACACCGATCTCAGTGTGTATGCAAAATGTAAGTAGTTCAGTAGCAGAAAATGTAAGAAGTTCGGTAAGCAGATATGTCAACAGATGTATAACAACCGGCCAGTAAACTTCTAAAAAATATTCATATAGCTACAGCCACCATGGCAGTTAAGATGAAGGGTACCCAAGTTAACTCTCATCTTGGTACAATGTAGCGTCTATAAACAAGACAACCTTCTGTCAATGACATCTGTTAACAGCTTACCTTACCATAGATCAGTTACTATTTGCTGTTATGGCAAACAATCACTACTCAACTCAAATTGATACTTGCCATCATAATGTTGTATTTCTCATCTTTAGATACTCCTCTTCTTATTTTAACTTGCGTCCCAACACCCCAAAAGAACACCAGATACAAAGCCATCTCTTAGATGTCTCAAGGATAATCACCGATCTCAGTGTGCATGCAAAATGTAAGTAGTTCAGTAGCAGAAAATGTAAAAAGTTCAGTAAGCAGATATGTCAACAGATGTATAACAACCGGCCAGTAAACTTCTAAAAAATATTCATATAGCTACAGCCACCATGGCAGTTAAGATGAAGGGTACCCAAGTTAACTCTCATCTTGGTACAATGTAGCGTCTATAAACAAGACAACCTTCTGTCAATGACATCCGTCAACAGCTTGCCTTAACATCTAGATCAGTTACTATTTGCTGTTATGGCAAACAATCACTACTCAACTCAAATTGAATACTTGTCATCATAATGTTGAATTTCTCAATTTTAGATACTCCTCTTCTTATTTTAACTGCGTCCCAACACCCCAAAAGAACACCAGATACAAAGCCATCTCTTAGATATCTCAAGGATTATCACTGATCTCAGTGTGCATGCAAAATGTAAGTAGTTCAATAGCAGAAAATATAAGAAGTTCGGTAAGCAGATATGTCAACAGATGTATAACAACCGGCCAGTAAACTTCTCAAAAATATTCATATAGCTACAGCCACAATGGCAGTTAAGATGAAGGGTACCCAAGTTAACTCTCATCTTGGTACAATGTAGCGTCTATAAACAAGACAACCTTCTGTCAATGACATCCATCAACAGCTTGCCTTAACATTTAGATCAGTTACTATTTGTTGTTATGGCAAACAATCACTACTCAACTCGAATTGAATACGTGTCATCAAAATATTGTATTTCTCATCTTTAGATACTCCTCTTCTTTTCACCCTCACCCCCACCCCCACCCACACATAAAAACACCCAATACAAGGTAACTCTAAGTTGTCTCAAGGATAATCACCAATAGCAAGCCTAATTAGACTACCATCAGTGTGATGCAAAGCGTAAAAAGTTCAGCAAGCAGAAAATGTAAGAAGTTCGGTAAGCAGATATGTCAACAGATTTATAACAACCGGCCAGTAAACTTCTCAAAAATACTCATATAGCTACAGCCACCATGGCAGTTAAGATGAAGGGTACCCACATCAACCCTCATCTTGGTACAATGTAGCATCTATGAACAAGACAACCTCCCTTCAAAGAAACCCATCAACAGCTTATGTTAATATTTCAACCAGTTACTATTTATTGATATGGCTTCAATTAACACAGCCTTCTGAAGAAAGACTTGACAACCACATACATCAGCAGCTACTGCAGGAATGGCACTGCAGTGTGGAGGATCTTTGAAACTTTGTATGGTGATGTTCTTTTACTTCCTATATCCCCATTCATTATATTTTAATATTCTGAATTTTTATTATTTATAAACAACATTTGATATTAACTAGTACTTCCTTTGTTCATATTATGTGTCGTAGTTTGATCGGGAATGAAATTTAACAATATAAAAATATTGATTCCTATGGTCTTAAACTATGGGTGTGTTTGGTACGAAGGAAACCATTTTCCGGAAAAGGTTTTCCAATTTTCCCAATTTTGGTTGGCTTAAATGTTTTGGAAAACATTCTACTTATGAACTCATTTTCCTCCAATTGGAGGAAAATATTTTCCTTATCAAGAGAAAGGAAAATATTTTCCAAAACTCCTTCTCAACCTTCCCCACCCTCACCAACCCACCCCTCTACCCAAAAAGGGCTTTTTTTTTATTCAGCTTTCAGTTTTTTCTTTAGTTTTTCCAAAACATGTTCTCGGAAAACATATTCCATTATACCAAACACGCCCTAAATGGTTATAACATACAGAAAGTACCCTTTGAGTTTTGTAATCTTATAAACATGTCATATTACTCTTACAAGAGTGTCATTAAGATTAAATGGTTATGTTTGAATTAAGATTTACAAATACAGAAATGTGACAGTTCTTTTTGAAGTAGACTAAAAGGAAAAATAAGACACATGCAATTGAAACATAGGGAGTTATTTATTAAATAAATTGATATTTTACTTTACTCCCTTAGCTGATGAATTAAGTTTTAAACATGTCAACAAAAAGCAATACAATATGGATGGCTCTTATACAGGAATTCTTTTTAGTAATGTATAAAAAGAATCAAATGATGAAAACAGTAAGAAAACTACACACACACATATATATATAGTAGATTTTGTTAGCATTATATATATATATATATATATATATATATATAT